>PVJI01015641.1:0-40563 GCA_004026765.1 Micronycteris hirsuta
TGAAGAAGGTAGAATTTGAGAAAACAGCCCTGGTTGGTGTAACTCAGTGGATTGAGCGCGGGCTGGGACCAAAGGGTCGCCGGTTCAATTCTCAGTCGGCACATGTCTGGGTTGTGGGGTGGGTCCCCAGTAAGGGCCATGTGAGAGGCAACCATACATTGCTGTTTCTCTCCCTCTCTGTCTCCCTCCTTTCCCCTCTCTCTAAAAATAAATAAAATCTTAAAAAAAAAAAAAGAGAAAACAGTCATCAAGTTCATTAGGAATTATAAATATGTGAAAGATAGCCAAAACAGTTTTTTTAAATGTATTTTATTGATTATGCTATTACAGTTGTTCTATTTTCCCCCTTTATTCCCCTCCGCCCCACGTACCCCCCCCAACCCACATTTCCCCCCTTTAGTTCTTGTCTGTGGGTCATACATATAAGTTCTTTGGCTTCTACATTTCCTATACTATTATTAACCTCCCTCTGTCTATTTTCTACCTACCATTTATACTACTTATTCTATGTATCTTTCCCCCCTCTCTCTTCCTTTCACTCACCTGTTGATAAACCTCCATGTGATTTCCATTTCTGTGGTTCTGTTCCTGTTCTCATTTAGTTTGCTTTTACTTTTGTTTTAGGTGTGGTTGTTGACAACTGTGAGTTTGCTGTCATTTTACTGTTCATATTCTTTATCTTCTTTTTCTTAGATAAATTCCTTTAACATTTCATATAATTAGGGCTTGGTGATGATGAACTCCTTTAACTTGACCTTATCTGAGAAGCACTTTATCTGCTATTCCATTCTAAATGAAAGTTTTGCTGAATAGAGTAAGCTTGGATGTAGGTCCATGCCTTTCATGGCTTGGTATACTTCTTTCCAGCCCCTTCTTGCCTGTAAGGTCTCTTTTGAGAAATCAGCTGATAGTCTTATGGGAACTCCTTTGTGGGTAACTGTCCCCTTTTCTCTTGCTGCTTTTAAGATTCTCTCCTTATTTTTTAATGTTGGATAACGTAATTATGGTGTGTCTTGGTGTGTTCCTCTTTGGGTCCAACTTCTTTGGGATTCTCTGAGCTTCCTGGACTTCCTGGAAGTCTATTTCCTTTGCCAGATTGCGGAAGTTCTCCTCCATTATTTGTTCAAATAAGTTCAATTTCTTGCTCTTCCTCTTCTCCTTCTGGCACCCCTATAATTTGGATGGTGGAACATTTAAAGATGTCCTGGAGGTTCCTAAGCCTCTCCTTATTTTTTTGAATTCTTATTTCTTCATTCTGTTCTGGTTGAATGTTTCTTTCTTCCTTCTGGTCCACACTGTTGATTTGAGTCCCTATTTCCTTCCCATCACTATTGGCTCCCTGTACATTTTCCTTTATTTCATTTAGCGTAGTCTTCATTTTTTCATCTAATTTGTGACCGAATTCAACCAATTCTGTGAGCATTCTGATTACCAGTGTTTTGAACTGTGCTATCTTTTTGTGGCTTAGATGTATTTTTTCTGGAGTTTTGATCTGTTCTTTCATTTGGGCCATTTTTTTTTCTCTGCGGGCCTGTTAAGTATTAGGGGCGGAGCCTTAGGTGTTCACCAGGCGGGGTAACCCACATTGCTGTGTTGTGGCGCTGTCTGTGGGGAAAGGGGTCTGAGAGGGAACAGTGGCGCTTGCTCCACTCTCTGCCGGCTTTCAGTCACTTCCCCTGCTACCCACAAGCGAATTGGGCCCTCTCTGCTTATTCCTGGTTGCGGGGGCTTGTGGACATTCTAAGACCCTGTGGGTCTCTCCAACGAACTCCCCTGTGAGTCTGGGAGTTCCTCCCACTGACGCCTAAATCCCCACCGGTGTTTTTGGTCAGTGGTTCGAGGCTTTATTTCCCTGTGCTGGAACACTGGGCTGCACAGTCGGTTTCTCTCCCCAGCTGTTTCTTTACCAGCATGCGAATGTGGGATCACCCATTCCACCAGCTGTGACCCTGCTGTGTCTGGGTTCACCAGCTGCGGTCTTGCTGGAGTCCACCAATGGTGGGTCTTACTGGCCAGCTGCAGCATTGCCTGCCCCACTCTACAAACTGCCACCTTGAGAGTCCTCTCTGCCAGGCTGCCTGGCTCAGCCCACCTACTGGTCTGGATGAATGTTTCTTTAACTCCTTGGTTGTTGGACTTCCATACAGTTTGATTTTCTGCCAGTTCTGGTTGTTTTTTGTTTTTAAATTGTTGTCCTTTTGGTTGTGCGAGGAGGCACAGTGTGTCTACCTACACCTCCATCTTGGCGGGAAGTCCCAAAACAGTTTTGAATTAGAAGAATAATGGGGGAGTGCACGAGTAGGGGAATGGGGAGGTACCTTGTTCTACAGAATCTTGACTATAACACTGATACAGGAATACTCAAATTATTACAAATAAGGAAACCAGTTAATGTCTTTATATAAGAATATAGTTACTAATTATTCATTAAATGGTGTTTGAACAGTTTGCCAGTCATTTGGGTAAAAATAAAGTTAGATCTTTTTCTTACTCCAGATGCCAAAACAAATTCTAGGGGGGTAGGATATAAATTTAAGAAAATGAAACTAGAATGTGGGAGGTGAGGGGTGGATGTAGGCAGGGGAGAGTAATGGGGGAAAAATGGGGACAACTGTAATTGAAAAACAATAAAAAAAATAGAAATTGAAACTTGAAATATCCAAAGAAAATGTAGATAATTATTAGGTCTTGATATAGCAAATGCCTTTCTAAGTATAGACCAAAAAAACAGATTAAAAAAAAAATTCAAAAGTCTGATAGATTAGATTTGACTACATTGAAAAAATTTGTCACATTTTTAAAGATTTTATTTATTTTAAGGGAGGGAGAAAGAGAGGGAGAGAAACATTGATTGGCTGCCTCTCATATGTGCCCTCCAACCGGAGATCACACCCACAACCCAGGCCTGTGCTCAGACCAAGAATCAAACCAGCAGCTGTTTGCTTTGCAGGATGACACCCAACAAACTGAGCCATATTGGTCAGGGCGATTATCACATTTTTAAAAAGGAAAAGCTGTTTCAAATACCTGACAAATGGAAGCGATTCTTTTTAGAAGAATGGGGTACTGTGCAGATAAAAGCAGATAACCACTTTAGGATCCATCTTAGAACTCCTTAGTGCTCCACATCCAGTCACCATTCATGCTTTCATTCAAATGTTTGAGTGTCTGTATGAGGAACCATTGGTACTGAGGATACAATAATAAATAATAAATTGGAGAAAATCTCAACTCTTACAGAGTTTACATTCTAGCAATGGGAGAGATAAATGCTGATTAAATAATGTAGAGGATTTGAAATGGAACATTTCTGTAGAGAAACAAAGCAGAAAAAGGAGATGTAATATGCTGTGGTTTAATGAGAATGCAATTTTAAATAACGACATTTATGCAAAAATCTAGATGGAGACGAGAAAGCAAGCCATGTTGGCATCCAAGAGAAAGAACATTCAGGTAGAGGGAACAATGGCAGGGCATATGAGGTAGCAGAGTGCTGTGCCTGTTTTGTGAACAGCAAAGATCTGATAGCTGAAGGTGAGCAAGCAAGAAGGTGGTGAGTAGTAGGAGAAGAGCTCAGGGAGATAACTGTCTAGATTCTGTGGGAGCATTTAAGTCAAGATAATTCTTTGTTGTGTCTGTTGTGTACATTGTTGACCTCTACCCTGGCCTCTACCCACTAGTTCTCAGTAGAACTCCCTAGTTATAGTAACCAAAAATACCTCTAAACATTGCAAAATTTTCTAGATTTGGGGAGCAAAGTTGCACCTTTGCTTCCCAAATCTAGAAAATGATTGAAAAGCGCTGCTGTTCTTAATGACTGTCAGTCCCTTTGAAGAAGGCTTGGAGGAAGATTTATGGTGTTACTTGTGGTAATGGTGCGGTGCCGTTCAGGACGACCCATCCTGTCCTCAGTCAAGAGGCTATGGGTCTGCGAATTGACTGGGTCTGGAAACTGGGCAAATGTGTGCGACTTTCACTGTGATGACTCAAGTTGGTTTTGGCCACCAGATTTAGGCACTTATGTGTTATACAGATTAAGCTGTTCATCTCTTTTATTTGTAGGAACATCATGATCAATTAGCCACTGCCAGAGATCCCTTGGGGCCAAAGCATTTTGATTACCCATATGTCCCTGATGCCCTTATGTTTGGGGTTAACTCCTGCCACTTGACCTTTGCTACTTTGGGATCATCCCATCGTCCTCAGTGAAATCAGAGAGTCCATCTCAGTGGTGACATTCCCTGTCGTCATACCTGATGTACGAAAAAGAGCAGCTGCACAGCTTTTCAAGTATGCAGAACTTCCCTGACTAATATAGTGTCTCCTGGGCTTTCTCAGGGAATGTAGTTGGTGTACAGGTTGCAAAGGATAAATCCACTCCAATATTCCTGTCTCCCTAAGCTTTTGGATTTTCTCTTCCTCATAATGCCAGTGAAACACTAGTGTCTCAATTTTATCAAACCTTATTAAATGTTCATTGTGTATTTTTTTTAATCCTTACCCAAGGACATGCTTACTGATTTTAGAGAGGGAGGAAGGAAGGAGAGAGGGAGAGAAACATCAGTATGAGAGAGAAACATGAATTGGTTGTCTCCCATATACCCAGACCGGGGACCAAACCCTGCAACCCAGGCATGTGCCCCGACCAGGAATTGAACCTGTGACCTTTTGTTTTACCGGACGATGCTCCAACCAACTGAGTCACACTGGCCAGGGCTGTTCATGCAACTTTGATTTGTGTTTCCCTAATGATAATCAGTTATTGTTGAGTGTAAAATTCAATCAACAGGCAAGCCATTAGAGCTTTTTTCAGCTGCAGAAGCTAACACATTAAATGCAGTATCTGTAGTAAGCTCACCTATATCAATGACTTCTGACCTCCTTGTTCTAATACCCTTAGTATCTAATTGTACACATATCCCCCAGGGTTTTGCCTTTGTGTTAGCAAAATTCTGGCTTTTTTTTTTTGTTCGTAAGGTATTTTTCTCTTGGGTCATATTTGTACCTGTCCCTGTATAACATGCTGAGATTTGAACCTACTTATGGTTCCAGTAGCAACAGGGTTGTGGTTGGTCATCAAGAGAATGAACATCCTCCTGCAAGTCATTTGCTGCACGTAGGATATCACAAAATTTTCAAGCAAAGGAAGGCCACTCTCCTTAGATACAGAAGGGTAAGTTACTTGCATTGGAGGTTTCAACTTGTCCTTTTCATTCTGGTTCAACCCCATATTCCCACTCTAAGATTCAGAGTTTCAACCCCTCCCCCCCCACCAGTTATTTCTCGCTCTTTCATGTGAGAAACTTGGTGAGACTGATGTAATTCAGCTATTTATCCGATTAAATTTTGTATTGCTTTAAATCAATAACAACCTGTGGTTAGGTTACAAGAATTAAGATATTTAAAAAATCCTCACCTGAGGTTATGTTTATTGATTTTAGAAAGATGGAAGGGAAGAGAAAAGAGAGAGAGAGGGAAGGAAGAGGAAGAGAAACTGGTGTGAGAGAGAAACATTGATCAGTTGCCTCTTGTATGCAACCCAGCCGGGTATTGAACTTACAACCTGGGTAATTGTCCTGACTGGGAATGGAACCTGCAACATTTTGGTATACAAGACAACTCAGCTAGGGCAAACACTTTTTTTTGATACTGTCATGAAAGTGCTCTTTTTCTCAGACTTTGATTTGATTTGGGAGTTAATGGACCTGAACTTATTTTTTTCTGTAACTGCTCAAGAGCCCTTAGAGAATCCATCTCACATGAGAGACTTTGTAGTCGTCATTACTGCTTTAACAGTCAAATGCTACAGTCATTTGTGTTCTCAAGGCACTTGCTTCAGTTGGCAGTTCATCACAATCAGCTACAAGTGATAGCTTGATTACTCTGAAGCCACTGCATGCCAGGGATTATTAGCATCCTATTTTCTGCTTGAGCCCTATGCTTAAGCCCAAGGACACAACCAAGTCAATCTTTAAATCCCATCTTTGTGGGTACATCTATTGTGATCACTGCCAGTACCAATCCTTTTTTAGAGGTCAGAAACCTCACAGTGATTTGAATAGGGAAAGTTTAATATGAAGAATTATTAACTAGTTACAGAGAATTAACCCTAAGAGGGAAAGAGAACTTTTACACAGAGTAGCAGGTAGAATATTACCCACTAACTCTAGGGCTGAGGCAGAGTAGTAGGGATGGAACAATTATGAAAGATGCTCCATCTCTCAGCTTGAAGGCTGAGATTCAGATCTTGTTGGAGAGAATGTGTTCCACTGGATAATGGACAAGTTTGAAGTGCTGCAGATTTTTGTTGGCAAGCAGGAAACCTCCCTTCTGGGGTGCCGACAAAAGTCACTAGGAAGCCCCTTGCTGAACCTGGCTAAGAAGACAGCTGGGTGCACTGGCATAAATCTCTGGGAGGACTCACACCCTCTGGGGTGCTGGCAAAACTTTCTAGGAAACCAGTCATAGGGTTGTGCGTGTGTCATTGGAGACTTGTGGGAAGTTGGCGCTTGGGGAGAGGGTCATTGGGTGTCTTGCATGCCACTAGCCTCCAGTGGAGCAAGCAGTTTAGAGCACAGTTTAATGAGAAGAAAACCTCCTTCCTTCTGGGTTACTACTTCAGTGCCATCTGCTGATAAAGGTTGTTAACATTGTGCCAGCTGGCAAAGGAGAAATGTTTATAGGTGCCAGCTCCAGTATCAGAAAGCAAGGCAGAGAAGAGTAGGTTTGGAGTTGAGAGGCAATACATTTATAATTGGTACTCAGATATTTACATTTCTAGTACTCTTCATTCCTTTGGGTAAACCCTGATTCTTTTTTTTTTTTTTTTTGTAAGATTTTATTTATTTACTTTTAGAGAGAGGGGAAGGGAAGAAGAGAGAGAGAGAGAGAAAGAAACATCAATGTGTGGTTGTCTCTCACGTGGCCCCCACTGGGGACCTGGCCTGCAACCCAGGCATGTGCCCTGACTGGAATCAAACCGGCGACCCCTTGGCTCACAGCCTGTGCTCAATCCGCTGACACACCAGCCAGGCACCCTGATTCTTGTTTAGTGTCGTTTTACTTCTTCCTGAAGGACTTAACCTTTAGTATACTTGTCCTGCTGGTGTGTTACTGTTGCTACTGAATTCTTCCAGCTTTTGTATATCTGAAAAAACTGTTTATTTTGCTATTAAGAAAAAGAACAACGGTAAAATATACATAAATTATCATCTTATAATTTTTAAGTGTACAGTTCAGTGGTATTACATACATTTATAATGTGCAACCATCACCATCATTCATCTGCATAGCTCTCTTTTTATCTTGTAAAACTGAAACTCTATACAAATTAAAACAGTAATTCCCCATTCCTCCCTATCTCCAGTCTTTGGCAGCTACCATTTTACTTTCTCTATTTCTGTTAGTATAATGTCCTCAAGTTTTATCCGTGTTGTACTATGTGTCAAAATTAGTTTCCTGTTAAAGGCTGAATAATATACCATTGTACATATATACCACATTTTGCTTATTTACTCATCTGTCAGTGGACACTTGGGTTGCTTGCACGTTTTAGCTATTGTAAAAATGTTGCTATGAATGTTGGTGTACAGATATCTCTTCAAGACCCTGTTTTCAGTCATTTTGATTATATACTCAGTAGTGAAATTACTGGATAAAGGGTAATTGTATTTTTAATTTTTTTGAGGAACCACCATGTAGTTTCCACAGCAGCTGTATCTTTTTTACATTCCCACTACCAGTGCCTAAGGGTTTTAAAAATTTCTACACAGCCTTTCTATTTTTTGATATTAGCCATCCTAATGAATATGAGGTGGTATCCATCTGTCATTTTAATTTGTGTTTCCTGAATAGTGATACTGAGTATCTTTTCATGTGCTTATTGGCCATTTGTATATCTTTGGAGAAATGACTGTTCAAGTCCTTTGCCCATTTTTTAAATTTTTTTTTTTTAAAGATTTTATTTATTTATTTTCAGAGAGAGGAGAAGGGAGGGAGAAAGATCAATGTATGGTTGCCTCTCACATGGCCCTCAGTGGGGACCTGGCCCGCAACCCAGGCATGTGCCCCAACTGGGAATCGAACCGGGACCCTCTGGTTCCCAGCCCGCACTCAATCCACTGAGCTACACCAGCCGGGCTAAATTTTTTTTTTAATATTAAACCAATTCCTGTAGTAAGTCCCATATGATTATGATGGGTAATATTTTTCAAATTTCTGGATTAAGGTCATAATGTTTTGATAAGAATTTTCATATCTATGTTCATGTACAGTATTGATTAGAAACTTTGTTTTCTTTTACTGTCTCTTCCTGGTTTTGGTGTCAGGGTAATGCCGGCCTTATAAATTGAGTTTGTAAATATTTCTTCCTACTAATTCCCTAATAAGTTTGGGTAAGATTACTATTATGTCTTTCTTAAGTGTTTGATATTTTTGCCATAAACTCATCTGTGCCTGGAATTTTCTTTGTGAAAGGTCAGTTATTTGAATTTTAAAATAGATAGAGGAATTTTAATATTTTGTTTTATTTTTGGTGGGTTATGTCTTCTGAGCATTCATTCCTTTAACCTTAAGTAGTTGAATTTATTATCCAAATTATTTATAATATTCTCTTATCCTTTTAATGTCTGTAGAAGTGTACTCCTGTCCCTTCTTTGATTCCTGATATTATCAGTTTGTGACTTTATTTTTTTCTTTGATTTGTTTAGCTAGAGGTCTTTTAATTATATTGATATTTTGAAAGAATCAACTTTTGCTTTTGCTGAATTTTTTATTGTTTTCCATTTATTGTTTTAATTGATTTTTAAAATATCTTTATTATTTCCTTCTGACTTCTTTTGGGATTGCTTTGCTCTCTTTTCCTAGCTTCTTGATTTGACAACTTTTCAAAACTTCTTGGTAAGTTTTGTTCTCACTGTCATTTAATTCAAAATATTTTTTTTTCTGTGATTTTTAAAAACTTTATTAAAAAATTGATTTTAGAGAGAAAGGAGGGAAAAGAGAGAGAGAGGAACATTGACTTGTTGTTCCACTTATTTATATATTCATTGGTTGATTTTTCTATGTTCCCTGGGATCAAACTTTCAACCCAGGCGTATCGGGATAATATTTTAATCAACTGAGTATGTGGCCTGGGATCTGTGATTTAAAAAAGTTTATATATGGTTTATTTAGAAGGATGTTTAGTGTACAGATTTTGGTGTTTTTATTATGTTTGGTTTAATACTGCTGAGGTCAGTGAATATATCCTCTACTTTTTTTTTTTAAGATTTTATTTTTAAAGATTTTTATTTTTATTTATTTTTAGAGAGAGGGGAAGGGAGGGAGAAAGAGAAGGAGAGAAACAGCAATGTATGGTTGCTTCTCACATGGCCCTCATGGGGACTTGGCCCGCAACCCAGGCATGTGCCCTGACTGGGAACCGAACCAGGACCCTCTGGTTCCCAGCCCGTGCTCAATCCACTGAGCTATACCAGCCAGGGCTTGTATGTCATTTTGGAATGGAAGACTTGGTGACAAAAGTGTAGTGTATTAGTTCCAAACATATTATAAAGAATCATGGGAACATATATTTTTCCTTCTTTCTTGTAGTTTACATTTAAGGGTAAATATAGCATTCTACACATTCAGATTAAAAAGGCAACATTATTCACATATTCAAGGATGACTTCTTTTCCTAAGGCTAGTGTGACTCAGTGGATTGAGTGCTAGCCTGTGAACCAAAGGGTTGGCGGTTCAGTTCCCAGTCAGGGCACATGCCTGGGTTGCGGGCCAGGTCCCCAGTGGCGGGCGCACAAGAGGCAACCACACACTGTTGTTTCTTTCCCTTTCTCTGTCCCTTCCCCTCTGTCAAAAGAAATAAAAATCTTTCCAAAAAAGAACCAAAACCTCGAAAGATAACTTTTTCATTTTTATGTCGATAGCTTAATTCTTAACAGTTGTGAAAAGAAGTCATTTAGGTTGATAGCTTCACAGCTGAATCTGATTTTTGTTTGAAGCTATTTTCTCAGCAGTGACTGAGCATCTATACTCTCTACTTGGTGATAAGTTTTGACACTGTTAATTTTTATAGGTTTTTGTAGCTATCTCAGTTTTTTTCCATTAAAGTATATAATGTAAATTAAACACTTAAGTGACATATTCTGTGCATCTTTAATAATATATTTCTCATGGCCTTGTTCAGTATACTTCTGAACTTAATGAAGTTGCTTCATTTTATAAAATTAAAGATTTGTAAAATCCAACTTAACTGCTCCTAGTTAGAACTTTGGTTTTCATTCCAGGTAGCATTTAAAAAATACTACTAATAAAGAACAGTGACAGCACATGAAATATGAATTACAAATGCTAAGTTTACCTGTAGTAAGTTGATGGATAGCCATTCTTGTTTTGATGGAGAAATCAAGCTTATTAATTTTTAGTTTCATGTCAAGGTAATTTCAGTGGAAATAATTATTTTAAGTAACTTTACATAAATTTTGAAATGAATAAAATTGTGAAAAGATGATGGATTTGGTTCCATTTAAAGGGAGAGTTGTTAATATCTTAAAAAGTCATTTTGTTAGGAAATAAAGTAATGAAGAAAGAATGAGATCTCCTTTTATACTGTCCTTATCTTATTTTCAATCTTGATTAAACCATTGTGAATTCTTAGTTTATGCATTGCTTGAAGTGAACTGTGATCTTGAAGTTTGAGAATTTGGAGAGGAGTTTTAGAATTTTGTAGACCAACTTTATTAATTTTATTTGAGCCATGATTGAGTTATGTTTCTTGCTTCGTGTCTGTTAGTGAATTAGAAGCAGAGCAGTATTGATGTTATCAGTCTTTCTCGAGACCTGTTACGTATTTGACAGGAAATAATTTCCAGATAATGTTTTTCGATTTACAGTCAGTTCTCACTTTGCAGGCTTCTAATGTACTTGAATTTCAGTTGCCACATTTTAGTTAAATAACACGCCAGTCCCCTAACAACAAAATTCAGATGCCATTTACCATGATATGTTAACTGTAATTGTGTACTATGTAAACTTCAATACTAGCTCTTCAGTTTACAAGTCACCATGTGATTAACAAATGTTTAACATGATCAGTGACCAGTAACCTTACTTCTCTCAAAGTCTGTTGGAGATTGGTCAGTGTACATCTCTTACGCATTTCTTGCACAGAGAGCTAAGTGTGTAGTTTTTTTAACCTCTTTGTCTCTCAATGGTAAATCCACGTGACATTTTACAAAACAGGATAATCAAAGGAGAGAGTTGACCAACAAAGATGAAATTGTAGGAAAGAAATGAAAAGTGATAAAATTAGATCCGAAAAATGGAGTGTCACAGATTTGAAAATAGCCACAGGTAATTAAGATATGAAAAGAGCTGGCCTTGCCTAGACGAAGGTGTGGTTTGAATTGTATCGAAGTGTCAGATGAATATAAAAAACAAGAAGAGTTGTCCCCCGCCTGTCCCTTTCACTAGAAGGATGCAGAGGAGCAGAGAACTTGGGGGTCGGAGAAAGGGAGAGTTGGGGAAGAGTGGGTGGTTGCCACGGCTCTGGAGTGCTTCTCTCAGGAAGGCCACCCTAAGGAGCAAGGACGTTGATCAGCACAGCTCTTCCTCCTGCCCCTAAGCCCTTCCTTCTTGCCATGTTCCAGAGCCGGCATTGCAATGCAGCCCTGCCACTGGAGTGTGAGGACAGCGGGACCTTCAGTTTGGGGAAGATGATTACGGCTAAACCAGGGAATACACCGATTCAGGTGTTACACGAATATGGAATGAAGATCAAGATCATCCCTGTTTATGGATGTGAAAGATCAATACGCAAATATACATGCCCACTTTCACCTTCAGAGTAATTATTGGTGACATAACCTGCACAGGTGAAGGCAGCTGGCTAAACATAGAGCTGCAGAGGCTTCCATAAACATTTTGAAATCCAATGCAAGTATTTGCTTTGCAGTTCCTAACCCCTTAATACCCGACCCTTCCAAACAACCAAAGAACCAGCTTAAATCTGTTGGTTTGTTACAGGAATTGGCTGTTCATCATGGCTGGAGACTTCCTGAATATACCTTTTCCCGGGAGGGAGGATCTGCTCATAAGAGAGAATATATGACAATTGCAGGCTAGAGTCATTTATGAGAACTGGAAAGGGGGCATCATAAAAACAAGCCAAGAGAAATGCTGAGAAATTTCTTGCCAAATCAGTCATATTTATCCAGAGAACCACATTTCATTAACAAATATAGTAGGATATTCTTCAGGATGTACTTGGCATTCCTTGAAGAATTCTCCTGGTGAAAAGATCAACCAACTGAAAAGAAGCTACCTTAGTATTCCAAATACAGATTACATCCAGCTGCTTAGTGAAATCACTAAGGAACAAAGTTTTAATAGAACATATTTCGATATGGAAGAAGTGACTTGCTGAACTGTCCGCCAGTCTCATCACAGTCTGTCATGGCTCTGGGATCTGTGGCAATGCACAGAGTGATGCTACTCACGATGCTCTGCAGTATATAAAATAACAGGAAGAAAGGAAACTTGGAGCAACTTAGAAAACTCTTTAGCAGCACATAAAAAGTTCTTCTTTCACCCCTTCCCAAGTGAAACATTTAGTGTTTGAATTTACGTGTTGTTTCTGAACCTCTTTCATGGATTCCGTCAGTACTACAGATTTAATTATCTCCTAGTTGTTACTGTACTCTTTTTAATGGCTTCAACTTTGTATTGGTATATTGTATTTATAAACTCTGTACCATAGGCAGAGTGTAGCACCTGTTTAACAATGTCATGTACATAGAAGGAAGAAACTGCATGCGTATTGATGATGATGAAGATGGTGAAATAAAACTGATAATGACAGTCTTTCGTACCGGTACTTAACCTCTTCCTTGTGCTAGGCTCTGAAAAGGGAATTCGAAGGAAGCCCCTTAGAATTAGAGTGTTGAGGAATACACTAACAGGCTCTTATTGAATGTGATTGTTAAATGTCAGGGAACATGATTGTCTGCTCTGTATGTGAATCCATGTAATGAAGAACTGTTATTTAAAAAAAAATCTTTTCAACATTACTTAGTGTAAATTGTAATAGGAATGGGTTTCAGTTTGACTAGCATTCATGCCAAAGCATTGAATTTAGTTGCTGCATTGGAAAAAAAAAAAAACTAATTACAAGGAGACTGAAAAACGTTTTATTGCCAATAAAGCAATAAAGGCTGTCCCCCCCCGCTCGCCGCAGAATCAGCATGAATTAAGGTGTTAGAGCAGATAGGGATGCCATTGTGAACTTGCGCCAGATTTCAGAGATTAATTGAACAAGTAATTATATGATAATTAACTAATTAATGTAGGATAGGTCTGTTTTGCAAGGCAATCCCATCCATAACTTATGTGATGAAAGAGGATCCTGGCAGATCCAAGATGATGGGGGACAAGGTAGATGTTACACTCACCTCCTTCCAGGACCAAACTGGAATTACAGCTGAAATATAGAACAAACAGTGTGAATAATCCACTGAAGACTGGCTGAATAGAACTCTTATAACCAAAGATTCACAGCAGAAGCCACATTGAGACTGGAAGGAAGGGTGGAGAGGCAAAAACTGCTGGCCCCTCTCCTACAATAGGTTCCAGAGGGATTTCATAGCTGCAAAGGTTGCCCCTGAGGAGTGTGAAGTCTCAACCTCATGGTGGGCTTCCCAGCCCGGAGCACCAAAGCTGGAAGAGGTGCCCACATAATATCTGGCTGTGAAAATCAGTTGGGATTCTGTCTGACAGGGAGAGAAGGGAGTCAGCTAAAGACAGACACTGTCCTAAAGGGCTAACACACAACATCTCATTCACAGACATTCACCCTGTGCTCTGGTGGAGAGAGGGTGGAGTGTACTGGAGTCACGTAAGGAGAGACTGGGATTTGTGGCTCTGGGGAGAAAGCTGAGGGGATAGCCACTGGGACCCCTATGCTGAGTCACTCTCCTTAACCCCTGAACTGACATCATTTTCTTCAGCCGAGCACTACTCTCCTTATGGTGTCAGCCTGGGGAAATGCATCAGACCTACCCTATGGAATCACTGTTGCCTCACTCTGTTGAGCTTGGGCTTCTGGCAGAATCTAGGATAGACTTGAGTTGTGTAGCCCAAGGATGGGGCCCAGTTTTCGGCCGGATGCTCAATCACTGCAGAGCCCTCCCTTCACAGGGCCATATCTTTGTCTATTTGGGTCTGATAAACTCTACTGCCCCTACCCAGACAACTCCCTCAGACCTCACCCCATCCAAAGGTCTGTGGGCATCTGGCAGTGGCAGCTAGACTCGGTATACCCAGGGACTTTTGCTGAGTGGCCTTAGACCAAGCACTGGCACTGAATTTGAACCTGTACCAATCTGGTGAATAGCACTTGCCCCTACCTTGTGACTCACTGAGAACCTACCTCATACAACTTGATTACCACCAGAAGCTTTTTCAGTGACTGAGCCTATCAGGCAGCCAGCAGGTTGAGGTAGGCGCAGATAGCTCTTGGGTTGCGTTTGGAGTTCTGCTGACTTTCCCCTGAGCCTGGTTCTGGTAAAATCCTGCCTTGGTGCCTAACTTGGTCCTTCTCATGCACACCAAGGCCCAGCAGAGGCAGCCATAAACTTTGAATTGCTTTGTAGCTCACAACAGGTTGCCCAGGGCCAGTCATGGCCAGCATCTGACATTGGTCTGTACCAGAGTCACTCCCAGGAGGCTCCAGACCCAACACACCCAGTGGCCAGCTTCAGATGACATCAGAGCAGTATCACAAGTGGCATGTCTAAAGGAAGATTTTGGCAGACACCAGACCCTGCTGAGGCTAATTTCGCTTAGGTCAGTGCCTGCACAGCAGCTTGTACACTGTCAGAGTCAGTCAGCCAGAGGATTGACCTCACACTTGAATGGGCCAATAGCAGTGAAGACTCAGTTACAAGAGAAGGGCCTACATAACCTACACAAGGGTCATTCCTAGAGCACCCAGCTCAGGTGATCAAAGACTGTGGTACTGGTCTCATAGGACACCTATTACATAAGCCCACCCTGTTAAGACTGGGAGTCCTAGCAGATCTACCTAATATATAGAAACAAATACAAAGAGGCAGCAGAAATGGGGAGACAAAGAAATAGGCCTCAAATGAAAGAACTGGAAAATTCTTCAGAAAAAGAGCTAAATGAAATGGACGCCAGCAATTTATCAGATGTAGAATTCAAAGTAATGATTTTAAGGATGCTCAACAGCATGAAAAAGGACATAGAACCATAAAGGATGAGTCAGAAATGAATACAATACCTGAAATGAAGAATACAATAGAAGAAATCAATAGCAGGTTAAATGAAGCAGAGGATCAAGTCAGTGGTTTGGAAGACAAGGTAGCAGTAAACATCTAACCAGAGCAGCACCCCCCCCCAAATTTAAGGGTCCTTTGAGACATAAACATAACAACATCCTTGTCATAGGGGTACAAGAAGGAGAAGAGAGAGAGCAAGGGATCTAGAACCTATTTGAAGAAATAATGACTGAAAACTTCCCTATTCTGGTGAAAGAAAAATACGTTTTAAGTTTTGGAAGCTCAGAGAGGCCCAAACAGTATGAACTCAAATAGACCTAAACCAAGACACATTGTAATTAAAATGGCAAAGGTTATGGACGAAGAGAGACTCTTAAAAGCAAGAGAGACAGCTAGTTACCTAAGGGAGCACCCATAAGACTGTCAGCTGATTTCTCAACAGAAAAATTTCAGGCCAGGGAGGATTGGCATGAAATATTCCAAATGATGAAAAACAAGGACCCACAGTCCAGGCTACTCTTCCCAACAGGGCTATCATTTGAAATTGAAAGAGCAATAAAGAGCTTCACAGGCAAGTAAAATCTAAAGGAGTTTGACACTACCTAACCAGTATAAGAAGAAATGTTAAAGGTTCTTGAAGAAGAAGGGGGAAGGAAACAGGTACCATATTTTCCAGACTATAAGACGCACTCCCTCTACCCACCAATTTGGGAGGAAATGAGGGTGTGTCTAATAGTCCGAATGTAGCTTATCTGGCTGTTTACATTTATGTTGGTGAAATATTATGTTATTACATATTTTACCACATTTTTTGCTTCAAATTTTTTTTTCCTAGTTTCCTTCTCTAAAACCTAGATGAGTCTTACTGTACGGTGCATCTTATAGTCTGAAAAATATGGTACATAGTTATAAGGAATAAAGTGCAAGTGGGAGTGAATACGTACCTATCAATAATCACTTTAAATGTAAATGTCTTAAATGCTCTCATCAAAACAGGGTAGCAGAAGGGATTAGAAAAGACACACAGCCCGGCTAGTGTAGCTCAGTGGATTGAGCGCGGGCTGGGAACCAAGGGGTCCCAGTTCGATTCCCAGTCGGGGCACATGTCTGGGTTGCAGGCCAGGTCCCCAGTGAGGGCCATGTGAGAGGCAACCATACATTGCTGTTTCTTCCTCTCTTTCTCCCTCTCTTCTCTTTCTAAAAATAAATAAATAAAATCTTTAAAAAAAAAGAAAAAAGAAAAGACACACACATATATATGTCTTAGTATATATGTGTGTGTGTATATATACATACACTGTCTAAGAGACACACTTCAGAATGAGAGATACAGATTAATAGTCAAGGGATTGAAAAGATTTCATGAAAATGGAAATGAAAAAAGGCTGGGGTAGCAATACTTGTATCAGACAAAATAGATTGCAAAAAAGCCTTAATGAGACAGAGAAGGACATTACATAATGCTAAGGAGTTCAATCTAGTAAGAGGATATAATCCTTGTAAACATTTATGTACCCAACATAGGAGCACCTAAATATAGAAAACCATCTTGAATCTTGGTGGACATAAAGGGAGAGATATAATATAATCACAGTAGGGATTTTTAAAACCCCGCTGACATCAGTGGATAGATCTTCCAGACAGAAAATCAATAAGGAAACAGTAACTGTAAATTATACACTAGATCAGATAGATAAAGTTGGTAACTTCAGAGCATTTTATCCCAGGTGCACATAGAACATTTTCTAGGATAGACAACATGTTGGGACATGAAACGAGTTTCAGTAAGTTTAGTAAGATTGAAATAATTTCAGACATGTTCTCTGACCATAATGGAATGAAACTAGAAATCAGGAAAAAAATTAAAAACACACAAAGACGTGGAAGCTAAGTAACATGTAACTAAACAATGAATAGTTTAACAGTGAGATCAAGAATATTATCAAAAGACGTTTTGACACAAATGAAAATGAGAAAAACACCCAAAGTCTATGAGATACAGTGAAAGCAGTCCTGAGAGGGAAATTCGTAGCATTAGTCCTATCTCAAGAAACAAAAGAAAATCTCAAACAGTCTAACTTGATACTTACAATAACTAGGGAAAGAAACTAACAAACATAAGCCCAAAATGCGTAGAAAAAGTGAAATAATATCAGCGCAGAAATAGAGTTAAAAAAAAGAAATGAAACAGTTAAAATAAACACCAATACAAAAGACACATAGAAAACAGTATGGTGATTATCAGTGGGAAAGGGGGGTAGAAGGAGGTAGACTGTAAAGGGGGGTAAATGGTGTCAGAAGGAGACTTGACTTCTTGAAAAATTTTATAGAAAGATACAGAAAGGGGAGAGTATAGATAAGAAATCTGAGAAACTTAGTAAAGGTGAATTGATCAATATAAATGAGGAAAGTGGTTGTGACAAAAAGGTTGAAGATGTTTTAGAGGAATTGACTCCTGGCAAAAATTTTAATGTTAAAGGAACTCTTGGAAATAGATCAGAAGGGCAAACGGGAAAATGTTGGAAGCTGAACCAAACTTGGAAAGAATTACGACAGTTTGCAAAGGCATGGAAAAGATACTTAATTCTGTATCATAAATTATCTGAGGAAAAGAAGGCGGCAAGCACTGTGTACTCTTTTTTTTTTTTTTTAAGATTTTATTTATTTAATTTCAGAGAGAGGAGAAGGGAGGGAGAAAGAGCAATGTATGGTTGCCTCTCACATGGCCCTCACTGGGGACCCAGCCGGCAACCCAGGCATGTGCCCCGACTGGGAATCGAACCGGCACCCTCTGGTTCCCAGCCCGCGCTCAATCCACTGAGCTACACCAGCTGGGCAAGCACTGTGTACTCTTAATGTTTAAGGTATTTTACAAAGAAATAAAACACTTCGATTCTCAAAGTTTCTTACATTTTAAATTATAGTAAATATTAGCTACACAGTATTTTTTATTTCCTTACATATTTACAGCTGATAGTAAAAGAGTTTTAAATTTTTTGATGAAAGTCTTAAAGATCACAGAACAATTGCAATTTTTTCGCTTTGATAAGATTGCTTTCTCTGTTGGTTTCAGCTTCAGGGTTATTTTTATGATCCTGCACTATAGTGCAAAGTGAGAGCTGCCTTTATAAAATCGTATGTTTTCCATAACATCCTACGATATTTTTCAACTTGATAAAATGAGGATAAAGATCATTAGTATGGATAAACTTGAAAGTATAAGTAGAAGATGTTTAAATGGGAGTAGCAATGGGCAAAGACTAGCATTACTGTGGGAGCGAGGAAGATTATTGGATATTTAATTTGGAATGTGGTCTGTTGCAGGCATTAAAACTATTTGAAGCTTCTACTTAATCTTTCAGATTTTTTTCAAAAAAATTTTTTAATCCTTGCCCAAGGATTTTTTTATTGATTTTAGAGAGAGAGGAAAAGGGAGAGGGAGAGAGAGAGAAACATCAATGTGAGAGACAAATATCAGTTGGTTGCCTCCTGTATACTTCCTGACTGGGGATTGAACTCTCAACCATTTTGGTATATGAGCGACACTCCAAATAATTGCTGCCCAGTCAGGGTGAAATTGTTGAAAATTTTAAAGTACACTCTAGGATGATTAAGTTTTTAATATAGACAAGTTTTAAATTATTAACTAATTACAGTAATTCTTTTATTTAGCAAACATTTATTGAACTTCTGTTATGTGTTGGGCATTTTTGTAGGTACTAGGCTTGCTGCAATAAGGAACAAACAAAAAAGTCTCTCTAGACTTGGATACACTTTAACCTGTCTTCTGCTTTGAGAAATACTGATTTTCTAATCCTTTACAGAATCTTGATTTAATTAGGGTTCTATTGGGAGAAACTAGATTATTTTTAATTTTTGTATAACTCTAATGACTTGTATAAAAACTAGGTTTTTAAATGAATTCCTTTTTTAGTTTCCAAAATGGAATTAAAACTTAATGTTTTCATAACCACAGTTATTTGTTAGCAGATAGATCTCCCAGAAAAATGGGATATTTCATGGTACAACTTCAGAAATGTGTTTGAGTACTTGATTCTGTAAAGATATTCAACAGGTGTGCTACAATACTTGACTACTTAGTCTGGGACAGTGACCTCTTTTCCCTTAGTTTGGTAAATAAAAAATGACAACAGCCAAAACAACGTTAGCTGTCCAGTGTGAATGAGTGAAAATTTTACCTATTTTTTGGTCAGATTGGCAAAAAATATTTTTTGGTATGCCACAAAATTTTAGTTTATGTGTGCCATGAGATGAAAAAGGTTGAAAATCACTGCCTTACACCACCCTCCACTTTGGGGTAAAATTTCTGTAGTGGCTATTATGGACGTATCTGCTGTAGTAGTGCTGAGGAAGAGAGTTGTGAATTCTCTCTTGTTTAGGAAGTTGGGTGTGTGTGGGTTGTGTGAGATGGCATTATTAAAGAATTGTAACTTGAGCTCAGTCACAAAATCTGAGTAGGCGTTTACTATTGAATTAAGATTGGAAATGCTTAAGCACAGTGCACAGTGGTCCAGAGGCGTGAAACTGCTTGAGAGATTTGGTGAACAGGTCATTCATAATAGCTAGAACATTTGCTTTTGGGATGGGGATGCAATGGGAACATGAAGGCAGGAAATGAAGCAGTATAGGCCAGATTTTGGAGAGTCATATATTTAGGCTTTTTTCTGGGAAGCCTTTTTCAGAGCTGTGTGTAGGTGTGTGTTTGTGTTTGTCCCCTCAACCTCTTAATACCTTCATTTCTTCATTTATAAAGTACAGGTGTTAACAATACTTACTTGATGAAACTTTAAGGAGTCTAAATTGAATTCAATCTGTTTAAAAGTTGAAAACATTTCTAGACAGAGGGCAAGTGTTAATTCTTGATAAGTAAGTGTTAATCACTAATTATAATGGTTTGGAAACCATTGTTTTAGGTCACCTAAAAAGCTCCATAGTGAGGTAGTTGATAGAAATAAGAATCACAGATGGTTAATAACTATATGGAAAGTTACTCTTCAGAATTAAAAAAATGAAACTAGTTTGAAATTTAACAATAAGGCAACAGTTTTTGTTTATCAAATTGAGGAAGATTGGAAAAAAACTTCATACCATGTTGGTAGAGACGTTCTTGAGAAACAGTAAGAACTCACCATATTGAGATAATATGTACATACATATATATATTGGAGGAATACTTTTGGTGGACAGTTTGGTAATATCTAAAAAATTTAAGTGCTTGTGCTCTTTAATTTCATTCTACTTCTGGGAATTGATCACATATATATGATGCACATGCACTCACACACATATACTGACATATAAACCAACTTATATGCACAGGATAACTATAATTAGATAAAAAGCTCGAAGCAATCAAGTGTCTGTTAATATAATAAAAGACTCTACAGTCACTATAAAGAGTAAAATAGATCATTGTATAATGAGAAGTTTCCTAGTTGCATTAGGTTTAAAAATATAATTTCTTTATCCGTTTATTTGTGTCTCTGCTAGTCTAAGAGAAAATAATATCTCATTTTTTATAAAATTTTATTTATTGATTTTAGAGAGGGAGAGAGAGAGAAATATTGATTTGTTGTTCTACTTATTTATGCATTCATTGGTTGATGCTTGTATGTGTCCTGACCAGGGATTGAACCTGCAACCTTGGCGTATCAGGAGAATGCTCTAACCAACTGAGCTACCTGGTCAGTGCAAATGATATTTCATTTTAATTTTAACTTCACATGAGATTGAATGTTTAGTGGTTGTTTGTGGATTTTGATCATTTTCTATTGAGGTGCTGCTTGTTAAGTGGATTCTAAGATTGCTTTATAGGTAAGGTATTAATCATTGATATTATTCATACAAACTTACTTTCTCAGATTGTCTTTAAGTTTTTCTTTTTTGTTTTGTTTTTAAGATTTTATTTATTTTTATTTTTAGAGAGAGGAGAAGGGAGGGAGAAAGAGCAGTGTAATGGTTGCCTCCCACATGGCCCCCACTGGGGACCTGGCCTGCAACCCAGGCATGTGCCCCAACTGGGAATCAAACTGGGACCCCCTGGTTCCCAGCCCACGCTCAATCCACTGAGCCACACCAGTTGGGCTCGGATTGTCTTTAAGTTTTTACTTAAAGACAGTCAAACAATTTTAATTCAACTTTTTCATGAGGATTTGTTTCTGTTTATAGTTAAAAGACTTTCCTGTCTTGTAGTATCTTCATTTTTTCAGGTTTTTTTTTTTAAATTTTTATTTTTAATTTGCGTATTGGTTTTAGAGAGAAAGGAAAGACAGAGAGAAACATTAAGTGAGAGTGTGAGAGGTAAGCATGGACTCATTGCCAGGGATCAAACTTGCAACTTAGGTGTGTGCCCTGACCAGGAATCAAACCTCCAACCTTTTGGAGTGTAGGGTGGTGTTCCAACCAACTGAGTCATACTGGCTAGGGCTCAATTTGTTTTTATTCTCTTTGAAATTTATTTTGGTGTCAAGTGTAAAATGGTGATTCAAGATTTTCACCTTAAATCGTTACTGGTCATATTCTAATTCTTGAGTATACTTTGGACTTTGTAGTTAAAATTTCATTTCATAAATATATTAATTGCCATGGCAGTATCACATATTTTAGTTGTACCTTTAATGTATAGTAGGGCATATTTTTCTTCTTGTTACTATTATAAGTCAACATTTTCTTGGATATTCTTTTTACCTTTATTCATCCAAGTGTCCTTGATAATGATTCTGTCTCGTTTCCCCTAACCGGAACTTCCTTATTTTGTGAAGAAATTTAGTTCTTCATAGTATTGATCTTTTTTTCTGTTTATACTCTGAAAACTTTTGTAGTTGTTTTCATAATGATTTTATATATTTATGTTTATTTTTAGAACTTTTTACATGTAGTTTTGTGAATTGGATTTTTTCCATTATATTTTAACTAATTAGTAGTGTTTCATAGGAGTGCTGTTGCTTTCTTGAATGTTGAATTTTATAAAGAATCATTCTATTGAAATGTATTTTTAAAATTTTTTTAAGGTTTTATTTATTTACTTTTAGAGAGAGGGGAAGGGAGGGAGAAAGAGGAGAGAAACATCAATGTGTGGTTGCCTCTCACGTGGCCTTCATTGGGGACCTGGCCCACAACTCAGGCATGTGCCCTGACTGGGAATTGAACCAGCGACACTTTGGAGAGGAGAAGGGAAGGGAGAAAGAGAAGGAGAGAGATATTGATGTGTGAGAGAAACATTGTTTGGTTGCCTCTTGCACACTTCCAGCTGGAGACCTGGCCTGCATCAGGTTCCGACCAGGTATGCGCTCAGACCAGGAATCGAATTGGCAAACTTTTGGTTTGTGGGAAAGATCTCCAACCCACTGGGCCACGCCAGTTAGGGTGTGTTTTTTACATTTTTCTCATTGCATAGAGTAGATTTTTCCAAAAAGGTCAAGTAGTGCTAGTGTTACCACTTTAATGGTAAGTATTTGATCTTGGCTGCCAAGCTCAATTGATTATAAATGAATACTTGAACTTTAAATTGAGAACAATTCTGATAACATATCCATAGTTTGTAGGACAGATTGCTGTGGTTGATTAGTAGCAGATGATTAGTGCTGGAAGGTAAGGCTTATTATTAGGAAGAGAGTGTTAGGAACAAAGGACTTAATTTAATATTTCCTTGTTAATTTGGCTAATTATTTTCACAGTACTTTTGAAAACCACACATGGTCAAATGGCGTGATTATTTTTAAAAAAAACCTAAAAGAACATTTCTTTGGAGTATATTACTAAATAAAAATTACCTTGGCCCTGGCTGTTGTGGCTCAGTGGATTGAGCACAGGCCTGCGAACCAAAGGGTCGCTGGTTCAGTTCCCAGTCAGGGCACATGCCTGCGGGGTATGCAAGAGGCAATCACACATTGATGTTTCTCTCCCTCTCTCTCTCCGTCTCTTCCTCTCTGTGTAAAAATAAAGAACTAAAAAAAAATCTTTGAAATATAAAAAAAAAAGACCTTGTGTTAAAATGTGAAGAAAGCTAAAATGGCTACCATCATTTAGCATCATTTCCCATAGTTTCAGGAGTATGTTAATAAATGTTATCTTTCAAAGGGGTTCTGTGGCCAAATATGTTTGGGAAATGCTGGGTGAAACTAAGCAGTACAGGTTTCTTTAGTTTTATACTTCTTAATATTTAATAAATCAACAAGCATCGTTAATCACTGAAAAAAGATTTATATTTCCTGTATTAACTTGATGACAGAATTTTCCTTAGAACATCTTGCAGGTTTTGCATAACAAATACTGAAAAATCCAAAGTATAGCATTCTGTTAATAAAAAGGTGGTTGAGAAATTACTCAGTGCAGCAGGTCCTTGAGTGACTTCATTTCATTCAAGATCATTTCATTGTAATGATGAGATGCCTTAAAGAACCTGACTTGTTTATGTCAGTCAACCTATGGTAAACTTTGTGTCATTATACATTGTTTCACGTGAAGTTGTAGAGCCTATTGATGATGTTAGGTGAGGGCTTACTGTATAATATGCTAGGGCCTATGGTTATCCCAGGATGAAAAAGATTGGTTTAGAAAGTGATACTGACATATATGTGAGTTGACTGTAAGTGAGATATAAATGAAGTGCTACAGAGGAATAATGAATTCTAGTAGGTTATCAGCAAAGTCCTTACTGAATAGCTACACTTTGAAGAAGCAGTGGTAATTCATCAGGTAGACATCATTCCTAGTAGGAAGAAAACAGTTTGAGAATGGTATGGTTAGAATTTCAGGCAGGAGTCAGAAATGACTTTACTCTATAGCCAGAGTGATTGTTTTCAGAACTCAAATCTTCCTGCCATCTCCAAAGAATAAATTGAAGAAGGTACAAATAAATGGAAGGATAGGAAGACTCAACATCATTAAAATGTCCACACTAATCAAAACAACCTACAGATTCAGTGCAATCCCTATCAAAATACCGATGGCATTTTTTCACAGAACTGCAACCCCTATGTTTTGATGACTAAACTTAAAGTCATGACTAACGACTAATGGGCCTCTTTGCATCCATCTTGTTTGAGAGATCCTGTGCTCCTGGACTTGTGTATCTATTTCCTTCACTAAATTAGGGAAGTTTTCTTTCACTATATTTTCAAATAGATTTCCAGTTTCTTGCTCTTTTCTTCTGGAACCCTTATGATGCAAATGTTGGACTTCTTGAAGTTGTCCCAGAGGCAGCTTACACTATCCTCGTTTTTTTGGATTCTTTTTCCTCCTTGTTTTTTCGTTCCTTATATTCCAAATCATTGATTTGCTTCTTGGCTTCATCCACCCTACTGTTTCCCTGTAAATTATTCTTTATTTCAATTAGTGTATCCTCCATTACTGACTGGATTTTTTTTATGCTGTTGATGTCCTCACTAAGTTTCTTGAGCCTCCTTAAAACCAGTGTTTTGAACTCTGCATCTGATGGATTGCTTATCTCCATTTTGTATAGCCCCTTTTCTGGAGTTTTGATCTGTTCTTTCATTTGGGCCATGTATCTTTGTCTCCTCGTTTTGGCAGCCTCCCTGTGTTTCTATGAATTAGGTAGAGCTGCTTTGATTTTGTGTCTTGGTTGTGTAGTGTAACATAGTAGGTATCCTGTAAGGTCCAGTGGCACAGCCTCCCCTATCACCCAGGATGGGTACTTGAGGTGCATCCTTTGTGTGGGCTGAGTACACTGTCCTCTTGTAGTTGAACCTTGGTTGCTGTTGGCAGATCAATGGGAGGGATTTACCCAGGCCAGTCAGCTGCAAGGGCTGGCTGTGACCACTTACCACCAACTTCAGCCTTCTGTGAAGGATCAGCTGTGCAGGGACAGGGTGGTGGTGCTCCAACATGATCTGTAGCTGTCAGCTGGGTTCACTGGCCCTGGGGTTTCCCAGGAGGTACAGGCTAAGGTCAGCCCCCACTTGTGTTTTGCCAAGGGCCACCCTGCCTATCTGAGATGGCTGCTACTTGTTACAGTCTTGGAGATTCCCAGGCAAAGCCAGGTTGTGAATGCAAGGTGCTAGTTTTGGGCCTGTGGCTCACTGAGGCTAGCTACTGCTTGTTTGATAGGATTCGGGAAGTTGCATGAGCCAAGACCAGCCCTTCATATGGAAAAGCAACTTAGGTGGGTCCATAAGTTGGGTAGGGTAGAATCTCTGGGGATCTCCAGTGAGATCAAACTGGATCCCCAGTTTGGGGTGGGTCAAACATAGTTAGCCAGTTTGATGTAGTCTCAGGTATGGCATCAGCTTGCTGGGTCTGTAGGAGGAAGGTTTAGAAAAGGGACAGTGGTCTCTGCCCACCTTTCAGTCTGGGAGAAAGCTGTCCCTCAGCTCTTGATTTGATGCCAGATACTTTAGGTCCTCTCTGTATACCACTGGTGCCTTTCAAGCTGCTACCCCGGTGCTCAGAGGGAGTGAGTCTGAGTAAATCTGTGTATGGGATCTTTAAGAGGAACTGCTTGAGGCTCCAGCAGTTTCTTGTACCAAATCAATCCCCACTGGTTTTTGCAGCCAGAAGTTCTGGGGACTTATTTTCCTGGTACTGGAACCCTTGACTGTGGGGCCTGGGTCTCTTTGCTCCCGAGATATCTCTTCCAAAATTTTCTACCACAGTCGGTGTGGGACCGACATGTTTTGTGTCTGTGCCCCTCCTACCAGTCTGAATGGATATGGTTTCTTTAATTCTGTAGTTGTTAGACTTCCATTCAACTCGATTTCTGATGGTTCTGAGTGATGGTTGTTAAATATTTCAGTTGTAATTTTGATGTGGTTGTGTGAAGGGGTGAGCCATGTCTGCCTGTGCCACCATCTTGAATAGAAGTTACTTATTTTTAGAGAAGAGGGGAAGAGGGAGAGAAATAATCAGTTGCCTCTCACACATCCCCAACTAGGGATCTGTACCACAACCCAGGCTTTTGCCCTGACTGTGAATCTAACTGGTGACCTTTTGGTTCACAGCCCATTGCTCAGCCCACTGAGCCACACCAGCCAAGGCTGTGCATAACCTTTGACTCCCCCAAAATAACTAGTAAAGGCTAGTATTGACTGAAGCCTTTCTGATAATGTAAACATTTGTTTAACACACATTTAATATGTTATACAAATTATATATTGTGTTCTTAGAATAAAGCTAGAAAAAAAATGTTACTAAGAAAATTGTAAGGAAAAGAAAACATTTACAGTATTCATTGGAAAAACATCCATGTGTAAGTGGACCCATGTAGTTCAAATCCTCATTGCTCGAGGGTCATCTGTATTTTTCTGTGTTTTTAAACAGCTCTGTTGTAGAGATATAATTCATATACTATGCGGTTTTCTTATTTAAAATGCATAATTCAATAATTTTTAGTATTTTCACATTTTTACAACCACAATCAATTTTAGAACGTTTTTATTACCGAAAAAAGAAATCCTGTACCCATTAGCAATCATTCTCCCCCACATCCAACAATCAGTAGCCACTAATCTATTTAGTCCCTATGGTTTTGAAATGTGTATCTAATGTCAACAAAAGAGATTTGGTGGATGATATTGTGTCTATTTGTAAACAAGCATATACATGGTTTGGCATCAAGAGGCAATGTTTTAGTTTTTTGTATTTTGTTTTCTATTTGAGAGGGAGGGTGGGGTAGGAAAACAGGGTTTTGTTTTAAACCAAAGAAGGAAATTTCATCCTGGAATTTTTACCACTTGAAAGAATGTCTACTAAAGTATATAATAGTGCCTGATAATTCTTCTCATCTAGGTTTAAGTGTTAATTTCTTGAGTCATAACCAGGTACACCTATTTGTTGTATAATTTTAATGTATTTCATTTTTATTTATTTTTTAAAGTATACTTTATTACTTTAAAGTATACTTTATGCTATTACAGTTGTCTCATTTTTTTCTCTGCTTTATTCCCCTCTGCCCTGTACCATCCCTCCCACCAGCATCCCCCTTCCCCCCCATTAGTTCATGTCCACGGGTTGTACATATAAGTTCTTTGGCTTCTCTACTTCCTTTACTATTCTTAACCTCCCCCTGTCTATTTTGTACCTACATTTGTGCTTCTTATTTCCTGTACCTTTGGCCCCATTCCTCCCCCCCTTCTGATAACCCTCCATGTGATCTCCATTTCTGTGATTCTGTTCCTGTTCTAGTTGTTTGCTTAGTTTGTTTTTTGTTTTGTTTTGCTTAGGTTCAGTTGTTGATAGTTGTAAGTTTATTGTCAGTTAACTGTTCATATTTTAGATCATCATCTTTTTCTTAGATAAGTCCCTTTATCATTTCATATACTAAGGGCTTGGTGATGATGAACTCCTTTAACTTGACCTTATCTCGGAAGCACTTTATCTGCCCTTCCATAGCTTTGCTGGATAGAGTAATCTTGTATGTAGGTCCTTGCCTTTCATGACTTTTCTAGCTGTTTCTTGCCTGTAAGTTTTCTTTTGAGAAATTAGGTGATAGTCTTATGGCAACTCCTTTGTAGATAACACTCTCCTTTTCTTTTGCTGCTTTTAAGATTCTCTCTCCGTATCTTTAATCTTGGATAATGTAATTATGATGTGCCTTGGTTTGTGCTTCCTTGGGTCCAACTTCTTTGGGAGTCTCTGAGGTTCCTGGAAGTCTATTTCCTTTGCCAGATTGTGGAAGTTCTCCTTCATTATTTGTTCAATTAAGTTTTCAGTTTCTTGCTTTTTGTCGTCTCCTTCTGGCACTGCTATGACACGGATGTTGGAACGTTTAAAGTTGGTCTGGAGGTTCCTAAGCATCTCCTTAATTTTTTGAATTCTTTTTTCTTCATTCTGTCCTGGTTGAATGTTTATTTCTTCCTTCTGATCCATATTGTTGATTTGAGTCCTGATTTCCTTCCGTTCACTGTTAGTTCCCTGAATATTTTTCTTTATTTCACTTTTCATAGCCTTCACTTTTTGCATACTGAACCATTTCTGTGAACATCCTGATTACCAGTGTTTTGAATTCTGCATCTGATATGTTGGCTGTCTCTTCATCACTTAGTTCTGTTTTTGGAGCTTTGATCTGCTCTTTCATTTGGGCCATATTTCTGGGTCTCTGCTCACCTGTTAGGTTTTTAGGGGTGAAGCCTTAGGTATTCACCAGGGCTGGGCAACCCACATTGCAGTGTTGTGGCGCTGTATGTGGGGGAGGGGTCAGAGAGGAAACAGTGCCACATGCTGAGCTGTCATCCAGGTTTCAGTCTCTTCCCCCACTACCCACAAACAAATTGGGCCCTTCTGGTGCTGCTTCACCGTGTGTGGGCTTGTGTACATTCTACAACCCTGTGGGTCTCTCCAACAAACTCTCTTGTGAGGCTGGGAATTTCTCCTGCCTTGCAGTTTGCCCACAGGTTTTTTACAGCCAGAGGTTTTGAGGCTTTATTTCCCCTTGCGGGAACCCTTGGTTGCATGGTCTGTCTCACTCCCCAATTGTTCCTCCTGGTTTATCCACTTGGAAATGTGGAACCTCCTGGTCCACCGGCCACAGCCCTGCCCACCTTGGTCCTCCAGCCACTGCCTTGCCAACTAGTTCTCTTTACCCTGTTTGCCCATCTCCGCCCCTCCTACCAGTCTGGATGAAATGTTTCTTTAATTCCTTGGTTGTCGGACTTCATACAGTTCGATTTCTGACAGTTCTGGTTATTTTTTGTTTTAAATTTGTTGTCCTTTTGGTTGTGCAAGGAGGTAAAGTGTATCTACCTACACGTCCATCTTGGCTGAAAGTCTCCTGTTTATTTTCTTAAATGGTTTTTATAATACAATTTGAGTGGTTTAAATTCCAAATCAATTTTTTTCCTTTTATAACATTTAAATCAGTGATATTGTGTGTTCTGGCTTGCAGAGAAGTGTGGTATCAGTCTAGTTCTTGTGTCTTGTAGGACACAGTATTATCTTAGGAGTTAGATTTTATAATCAACTCACAAGATGAAATGTTATATAGGCCAAATTATCTAAGAAAATCCCTTTAAGTCACTTATAACCCTTAGTAATATCATCGATACCAATTTTTTCCCTATAACATTGAGTTAAGACTGTAGTTTCCTTGGTTGAGCTCCATGTGTAGTGTCTGGGGACAATATTGTAAAGTACGTTATTTTTACAGACTTGGGTCCCTCTTAGTTCAGGGAAGTGGTTTCATAATTTGCTTTGCAGAGTTACTCTCCCATTTTCCTTTTTTTTGTGGAGCATAACTCATTGTATGGTTTCATAGGTAGAGTAGCCTTTACTATTTGTTTCCTTTCCTTTTTGGTGTTTATATAGTTGAATTAGGTTAAATGTGCTTTATTAATCATCTGTACTATAGTTTCCTTTGTTCCTTTTTTTATTTTCTTTTGGAATTCTGAAATTTCACCAGGATATATCCTCTTTTGTTTTTTCATTTCCTCTTTGATATTTGGTGGGCCCATTCTATCTCAAATACTCATATTTTTAGTTTAGGGACATTTTCTTCTATTATTTCACCTCTCAATTGTTCTTTCCTTAGGGGATGCCTCTGAAATTGCTGTTAGATCTATTGGTTCAGTCTTCCATGTCATATAAAATATCTTTTCCAACTTTTTGACTTTTTGTTTTTGTTGGGTTCTTTTTGAAGCTGATCGAGAACTTTATAAGTAGCCTGTCCAATACAACTTTTGTTATTTATTTTTTTCCCAAATATTTTCTCATTTCTCCTTTTCATGGCCATCCATGTTTAGTTATTTGCATCTATAGCCCCTTAGGCATCTCAAGACACCACTTACAATACTTTTTAGAAGTTTCTTTTCTGTAAATTATTAATTTTTTTCTGGAGTGGTGGTTCTGTTTATTTTTCTTGTACTTTCTCTTTCACAGTAGTTAATTTATTTCAGAAGCCTGGGATCTTTGGTTGTCGTTTAACATTTATGAATATCAGATACTATTGATTACTGTAGCTAGCTGTTGTGTTTCCTCTGCAGATGTGTAAGTAGCTAGATTGTTCTTTTCCCCCCTAAACGTTTCTCCCTCGAATGGGGACACACTCTGGGAGCCTTAGATATTCGCCGAGTTGGGCAACCCACATCACAGTGTTGTGGCACTGTATGTGGGGGAGGGGTCAGAGAGGGAACAATGCCGCTTGCTCAGCAAGATTTATCAAAATCAGCCTTTCTTGTGTTCTTGCTTCATGGATGAGTAGTAGGCAGGGAAGCTGGAAGGTAGGATGCACACACTTGCTGAAGTGAAGAGACCTTTAAAGACCAGGAATGGAACATGCTAGTTTCTTTAACTCCTGGGTGGAATTGCCTCTGCTTTACTTTTTTTTCCCTCTGTGTCTGTTTTAAAGGTGTGAAATCATTTCACATTTGACTTTACTTCTGTCTTAAGCCCTAACCTATTCTAATAACAACCATCCTGTAACATGGCTCACTCTCATTTGAAGAGCAACAGATTTCTGGCTTTAACCAAAGACCAAAAGCTATTGATGCTGCTTGTTCTGTTCAGTTTTAAGTCAGAGTTTTACATAATTCTCAAGACATGTTAGTAAATTCTCAGTAATTGTCTATTGAGAACACTTATTAGCTATGTTTATTACAAATATATATGATCCTCTGCATTTCGTAATAGAAAATTGATTTTTTAGAAATAAGGTTTTTTAAAAACAGTTGGCATACATTTGTCTCTTCATATTTGGTTTGTGAGTTTTGGCCTGAGAACTTCTTTTATTCATTCTATATTTTATTTTACTTTATTTGGCATTGTTTATTTTGTTGTATATTTGTATACTTTGGGTTGAAAATTATAGCTCTTGGGGACGTTGGGAGGGGTACCAAAAATACGCTAGAAGAATATGATAATAATGTTATTTTTGTCTTTTTTTCTTTTTCAGTTTGAACAGAAAACTGGTGCAGTTTTTGATGAAATTGTAGAGAACTGTAAGTACCATTTTAGAAAAAACCAATCATGTATTTATATAGATAATATATAAGTCTAATAGGGCATTTATAACAGGGCTGATTAATGTCATCCAATTTGATTTAGTTTAGATCTCATGGCACGTGTTTTCAGCAAGTTAAGCAGAATTGTAAGTCTTGCTCTTTTTTTAAGTAAATATTTTATTCTCACAGTTACGAACGTTGAAATTTCAATAGCCACATTTTGTGTATGTGTGAAGTATACAGAAGTTTATATACCACTTAATAAAGGTTTCTACTTTGTTTACAGGGTCTTTTAATTCTCTCTTTATAGTTTTTTCATGGTACATCATTTTCTTAAACAGCAACTGTGTTTCTTATAATTATAAAAGTAATACATTCAGTTTTACAGTAGAAAAACAAATAAAACTGAAAATAAAAGCCTTTGTCTTTACCATTCTCCAAAGATAATCAGTTTTAAAAGTTTAATATATTTTCCCAATTTTTTTTTCTGTGAACATATGTAGGTGTGATTTATGTATGTGCATAGGGAATTATATGAATTCTGTTCTTACTTTTTTCATTCAACTGCCTAGACATCTTTCTATGTCATTGGGTTTGTACCTATTTGCATCCTTTCTAATGGCTACTCAATATTTTATTGCATGACTGTGTTACAATTTTACCAATTTCCTCTTTTTACATGTGTATTTTATTTTTTACTATTACAAGTAATATTGAGTATGTATTCCTATCTTTGTCTACTTGTTAAAGTGTTTCTGCAGGATAAATTTTAAGAATGGACTTGATGAATGAATCATCACAGGATATTTGCGTACTTGTTTTTGAAGAGTAAATTTTGTCATATAGATTCCTAAGTCAGGGGACATGTGCATTTCTTTTGTTTTTTAAGTTTACTTCTCCCAGTACGATATGTTAGTATCATCTTTCTCTTTGGAATTAGTTAATACTGTTGAATGATAATAGGTTTTAGACTGTATATTGAGAGGTAATGAGCATTCCTGACCTTTAGTGGATTTAGTTGTGTTTTTTTTTTTTCTTGCATGCAAGAAAGTAAATTAGGTTCCAGCTAGCTTATCCAGAAGAAACTTTAGAAATATATTGGAGTATTTCAAGGAATTTAAGGAGATGGTAAAGAACAGACTTCCTCTAGTGAACTCAGTGAGAGGAGATTGTTGGCCTGCTCTGTCTGTGCTGCCAGACAGCAGTTATGCTCCAGTAACATTCTTTCTGTATATCCTTTTTTTTTTTTTTTTTTTTAAGAGCAGAAGAGAGGGAGAGAAACATCAATGTGTGGTTGCCTCTCACGCACCTCCCACTGGGGACTTGGCCTGCAACTCAGCTGGGAATTGAACTGGCGACCCTTTGCTTTACAGGCTGGCACTCATTCCACTGAGCCACACCAGCCAGGGCTATATATCCATTTTAAATTTCAAGTTCCTAGGAAAAATCTTGTGATTGTACCAGTTTAGATCTGATGTTTATCTTTGAACCAATCAACTGATCATCTGTGGTCAGGGAAAATAGGGTTAGAAAGTAAAACATGGCCATTAGGAGATATCATAATATCCTCAGCTTCTACTACTCACTCTCATCAAATAATTTTTGACTACCTTCTTCCGGACATGCCTGTGCTCAAGCCTATATACTGGAATTAGAAATTAATCAAATAGCTTTCTAATGAAGGTTTTAATTTAAGGCTTTGTTTTTTTAAAATGTTGAATAACAACTAACTTAAAGTGGTGGCAGGAATCTTAAAGCATCAACCAAGTGCTGTACTTGGTTCCCTATACCTAACATTTGGGGTTTCTGTTTCTGGCGCTTAGTGCTTTTCTGCTCCAACCCCACAAATGTTTTTAGGTTGAAAGTTTACAAGCAAGGGATTTCATACCAAATATTGAGTGCAAATAGTGTGGTAAAGATTACCCTATATCTCCCCCTTTCTGGTAGTTATCATTAAGGGACTGTTGAAGACTCTAGAAGCAGAGCATTTAAAGGGCTGTTGAAAGCTCCAGAGGCAGCTTGGAAGGGGAACCTGGCCTCTCTCAATGAAGGGGATTCAGGAACATAGATAACCTACTTAGGAGATATAAAGGCAAGCTGCTACTCCAGAAAAGGAGATTCAGTATTTCTCAGGCAAGTAATGTGTGAAAATATCTGGTATAATTGTTGACCTACCATGTATTCGTTGCCCAAGACCACTCCTACGGGATAGCCCTTTCGAAACTTTGAATAAAATATTATATTGCCCTGGCTGGTGTAGCTCAGTGGATTGAGCACGGGCTGTGAACCAAAGGGTTGCTGGTTTGATCCCAGTCAGGGCACATGCCTGGGTTGCAGGCCAGGTCCCCAGTGGGGGCCAAGCGAGAAGTAACCACACATTGATGTTTCCCTCTGTTTTTCCCTCTCTTCCCCTCTCCAAAAATAAATAAATAAAACCTTTTTAAAAATTACTATAGTATCAGCTAATTCTTGGCACACATAAACAGATAGAGGTTAACCCCATTAGTGAGGAATATGGGAAGTTTGGTTTAAACATGAAAAAGCTAAGTTGACCTTCCAAAGATGTACTGTTTCTAGTGAAAGGGATTTGAAAGAAAAGAAGTTCAACATTTTGTGCAACTCAAATAGGGTTGTCCAACTTCTAGTTCATCATTTTTCAAGAGAACTTGTGCTGTGGATTTTATAAGATACATGGTGATAGAGGAAGTGACTGATACGGTGGATTATCCTAACTCACGTTCCCTGAACTGTTGCCAGCTAACGTGGTTTGAAAGTAATTCAGATAGAATAGAAAAATTTTAAGAACTGCATTCAGATAGTTGCTTCCTTATTTTAAGGAGTTTATTTAGTGGCTCTTAAATAACTACCTAGTCATTCACCTATGGTTAATTTTCTCACTGGTAGAATAAATTCATTGAATATCACAGACTTGACAACTTCAAGGGAAAAATAATAATAGCATTGCTGATTTGTTGAAGTACTGTTATTTGAATTAAAAAGTTATTTATATTTGATCATTTGCAGTGTATGAATTTATTTGTGGAAAACTTTGCATGTGTGAGGAGGAACTCCAAAAAACCCGCAGAATTATCTTCTGGAGGGTGGGCCCCTTGTAGTACAGGCTTGCCAGGCTAGGTTATAGTGTTCTAGGAACCCACCTGTATCAGTGTAGCAGCTCGCATTGTTGTGAGAAGCCGTGTTTGGCTTCAGTGAATTTTATTTGGAAGACTCAGTGCATTTGTCCATTTCATGATGGCTGATTTATAAGTGTACCTGCCCACACCGTGCTGAGTGTTTGTCAGTTTTTGACCAAAAATGACATGATCCCCGTGCCCCACCCTCCCTATTCAACCAATCTTACCCTGAATGACTTCCATTTTGTTTCCCTGGATGAAAAAGTCTTCAGAAGGAAACATTTGCCAATGTGGAAGAGATAAAAACAAAAAAAGGCAGAAGCATGAAAAAGCATGAAAATCAATGAGTTTAAAAACTGTTTTGAACAGTGGAAAAAAACATCTCGATAGGTGGATTGCATCAAATGGAGAGTACTTTGAAGGTGACTGAAATTTAAACATGTAAGAATAAATACACAATTGTTTATAAATAACATTTTTAGGTCCCCCCCTTTTATCGTCTTTTAAAAATCCTAACAATAATTGTATTAACTAGTAGATTATATTCAACTATGTATAATAGAAACACAGTAGAAATTTATTTTTCATATAAAAGAAGCCCAAATGATGAGATGGCTCTGGTTATCCAGGAACCTAGGGGCCTTCTGGCTTTCTGTGTCCCATTATTAGCATGTGGCTTCCATCCCCTAGTGTTTTAGGATGGCAACTGTATCTTCAACCTGTTGTGGGGTAGGCAGGAGGGCAAAAAGGACTACTTCTCAACAGAATTGGCCTCTTAAAGAACTTACCTAGCAATTCTACCTGTGTACTTCGGTTTACATCTTATTAGCTACCCTGACTTCAAAGAAAACTGGGAGTTGCAGTCCTTTAGCTAGTCCATTGTTACCAACAATAAAATGAAGGATCGCTTAGTAAGGAAAAGGGGGAGAATAATTACTAGTTGTGCAATCTCTTCCATAACAACTCTCTAGATGAATATACTACAACGGTCTCTGTTTTACTAAGGAGGAAAAAAGTAAGATGTAGAGAAATCTTTCAACTTGCAAGTGGTGCAATCAGGATTTTAAGAGTAATTATTTGCTAGAAATAAAGGAATACTTTGTACAGTAACTTAGAAATATTTTAATGAGTAGTAACCATGGCAGGTTTTTGTGTCTGCCTATGCAGTATCAGTGGCAGTTTGTGTTTTAATTATCATATATCAGTGCAGCTCAGTTTTTTTTTTTTTAAGATTTTATTTATTATTTATTTTCAGAGAGAGGAGAAGGGAGGGAGAAAGAGCAATGTATGGTTGCCTCTCACATGGCCCTCACTGGGGACCTGGCCCGCAACCCAGGCATGTGCCCCGACTGGGAATTGAACCGTGACCCTCTGGTTCCCAGCCCGCGCTCAATCCACTGAGCTATACCAGCCGGGCAATTTTGAAAGAACTGATAAGTTGAGCATTGATTTTGTTTTCACCCCAGAACTACTTACATATTTCTGTTTACGTGGTCTATTTCTCAGTATTATTTGGGTCCTTCCAATATTGCGAAGGAATGTCTTATGAAAATGTTGAAACCAAAGTCTAAAGTCTTCTTTAGGAGCATAAAAGTGGGTACAAAACTGATACGACATTAAATAAAAATACTTCAACTTTCTCAATAATTTTTTAGTTTAATAAACAGAATTTTTTTGGTTTAAACATTATATAATGTTTTGAATGAAATGGACTGATTTTTGCTTTGTATTGCTAGAAGATATATTATGTAGTTATGCAAACAATTTGCAGTGATATATATATTTTAAGATTATATATAATATATAATTTATTATTATATATAGATTATTACATATATTTTAAGATTGGTTGCAGGGAAATTTTGACACTGAAAAGAAGATATAAGTTGTATGTGTATTTTAGTTTAGGATGATCAGTAGTATAAGAATCTGGTAAAGAGTGAAAGTACATTGCAGATCTTTGAATATAAGGTAATTCCAAATATAGGGTTCTCACCCATTTTCCAATGAAAAGATCTAAAAACTAAAATTTTTACCATCTAGAGTACATGTTCTCTTACTGGTCATTTGTTAATTTAACCTAATATGTTAAAGAATGTTAACTTAGAAAATACTGCTTTTCTTAAGTTATTTTCCAGAAGAATTTAAGTACCTAACATGCATATTTTAGAAATTTGACTTTGTCATCACTATCGTCACTTAAAATGTTTTTTTAATTTATTGATTAGAGAGAGAGAGAGGCATCAATTTGTGGTTTTCCTTAGTTATGCGTTCATTGGTTGATTCTTGTATGTGCCCTGCCCAGGAATTGACCCTGCAACTGTGGAGTATCAGGATGATGCTCTAACCAAGCGAGCTACCTGGCTAGGGCTACTATTGTTATGTTCTAAGGCAGTTAACATAGTTTTCTAGAGCCTACTGTCTAAATTGTGTAAGATAAAACATAGTTTGAATTTGCATTATGATTGATTACTGGTATATTCTGCTTATTCAATTTTATTCCCATGGATTTTGTGATTTATGTATTCAGAAAGGGTATGTTGGAGATGCCTTGTTTTTGCCTCACAAAGTCTTGAGTATTGGTAGAGAAAATTTGAAAAGCTCAGTGGCTTGGTGTTGGAATAATCTGACAGTTTATTCACTTATGTCTAGCCTGGCCTAGGAGACAAGGTCTCCCTATTACCTTGTCTTCCTCATAGCAAGGTGGACTCAGGTAGTCAGGCTTTTTATGGTGGCTCAGGACTCCAAAAGCAAAAGCGTAATTAAGTACTCTTTTTTTAATAAGATAGAAGATGTACCTTTTCTGACCTAGCTTCAGAAGCCACACAGCATCACTTCTACCACATTCTTTTGGCTACAAGCAAGTCCCAAACCTACTTAGATTCAGGAGATGATACAGACCTCACTTCTTTATAGGAGAAGGGTCAAGGTCACATTGTAGAAAGACATGTAGATGGGAGGTATTGATGCAGCCATATTTGGAAATGCAGTAGGCTGTCACAACATATAATCCTGTCATAGGACACTTTTTTCTAAACCAGAAGACGGTTTTAAAACAAAATCGTTCTATAGGTCTGTATTTGAATCTTTAACAACATTAACTGTGCCCTGTAATACATAAACGCATCTATACAAATCTGATCGTATATGATTTTTTAAAATACATTTTATTGATTAAGCTATTGCAGTTGTCCCATTACCTCCCCTTTATTCCCCTCCACCTCGCATAGCACCGCCTCTCCATATTCCCCCCCTTTAGTTCTTGTCCATGGGTCATACACGTAAGTTCTTTGGCTTCTACATTTCCTATACTGTTCTTAACCTCCCCCTGTGTGTTTTCTACCTGCCATTTATGCTACTTATTCTCTGCACCTTTTCCCCCTCTCTCCCCCTCCCACTCCCCTGTTGCTATCCCTCAATGTGTTATATAAATCCCTTTAACATTTCATATAATAAAGGCTGTGTGATGATGAACTCCTTGAACTTGACCTTATTTGAGAAGCACTTTATCTGCCCTTCCATTTTAAACGAAAGTTTTGCTGAATAGAGTAATCTTGGATGTAGGTCCTTGCCTTTCATGGCTTGGTATACTGCTTTCTAGACCCTTTTTGCCAGTAAGGTCTCTTTTGAGAAATCAGCTGACAGTCTTATCTCCCTTTCTCGTGCTGCTTCTAAGATTCTCTCCTTAGTTTTAATCTTGGATAATGTAATTATGACGTGTCTTGGTGTGCTCTTCTTTGGGTCCAACTTCTTTGGGACTCTCTGAGCTTCCTAGACTTCCTGGAAGTCTATTTCCTTTGCCAGATTGGGGAAGTTCTCTTTCATTATTTGTTCAGTTAAGTTTTCAATTTGTTGCTCGTCCTCTTCTCCTTCTGGCACCCCTATAATTTGGATGTTGGAACATTTAAAGATGTCCTGGAGGTTCCTAAGTGTCTCCTAATTTTTTTGAATTCTTATTTCTTCATTCTGTTCTGGTTGAATGTTTCTTTCTTCCTTCTGGTCCACACTGTTGATTTGAGTCCCAGTTTCCTTCCCATCCCTATTGGTTCCCTGCACATTTCCCCTCGTTTAACTTAGCGTATCCTTCATTTTTTCATCTAATTTGCAACTAGATTCAACCAATTCTGTGAGCATCCTGATTACCAGTGTTTTGAACTGTGCATCTGATAGTTTGGCTATCTCTTTGTGGCTTAGTTGTATTTTTTCTGGAGTTTTGATCGGCTCTTTCATTTGGGCCCCCCCCCCTTTTTTTTTTTTTGGCGCTCTCGGCATGCCTGTTACGTTAAGGGGGCAGAGCCTTAGGTGTTCACCAGGGCTGGGCAACCCACATCGCTACATTCTGACGTTGTCTGTGGGAAAAGGGTCTGAGAGGGCACAGTGGCACTTGCTCCACTCTCTCCCAGCTGTCAGTCACTTCCCCTGCTACCCACAAGCAAATTAGGCCCTTCTGGTGCTGATTCCCATACAGGCGGGCTTATTCTAGGACCCTGTGGGTCTTTCCAACAAACTCCCCTGTGAGGCTGGGAGTTCCTCCTGCTGCCGCCTCAACCCCCATAGGTGTTTTCAGTCGATGGTTTGAGGTTTTATTTCCCTGCGCAGGAGCACTGGGCTGCATGGTCTGCTCCGCTCCTCAGCTTTTTTTCTTCCGGTTTATCTGTGCGCAGACCGCTAGGTGTGGGTCCACCAGCCTCGGCTCCTGCCCCACTTATTGGTCTGGATGAACATGTTTTTAACTCTTTGGTTGTTGGACTTCCATAAAGTTCGATTTTCTGTCAGTTCTGGTTGTTTTTCATTTTTAAATTGTTGTCCTTATTTCGGTTGTGCGAGGAGGCACAGCGTGTCTACCTATGCCTCCATCTTGGCCGGAAGTCCCAATTGTTGAATTTTGTATTTTTTTAAGATTTTATTTTATGTATTTTTAGAGAGAGGGGAAGGGAGGGAGAAAGAGTGGGAGAGAAACATCAGTGTGTGGTTGTCTCTCATGTAGCCCCCAGTGGGGACCTGGTCTGCAACCCAGGCATGTGCCCTGACTGGGAATTGCACTGGTGACCCTTTGGTTCACAGCCCACGCACAATCCACTGAGCTACACCAGTTAGGTCTTATTTTGTATTTTTTTGAATCATACTATATGTGTTATTACTTTCCTTTTTCTCGTATATTTTTGGTATTTAACTATATATATATTTTAAAGATTTTATTTATTCATTTTCAAAGAGAGGAGTAGGGAAGGAAAAAGAGAGGGAGAGAAACATCAGTGTGTGGTTGTCTCTTGTACGCCTCCCTCCCCCCAGAACCTGGCCCACAAACCAGGCATGTGCCCTGACTGGAAATTGAACCAGCGTTCCTTCGGTTCACAGCCTGCGCTCAATCCACTGAGCTACACCAGCCAGGCCTTGGTATTTAATTATATGGATGCATGTGGCTCTTATCACAAAAATATAGTAAATTATTATATATTACAATTTTTATTTATTTTATATAGTGATAAAAGTACATAATGTAAAATTTACCACTTAACCATTTTTTAGTGTACAGTTCAGTAGTGTTAAGTACATTCACATTGTTGTGCAAAAGATCCCTAGAACATTTTCATCTTGCAAAACTAAAATTTCTATACACATTTGACAAAAATTCACTTTCCCCTCAAGGTTCATCCATGTTGTAACGTATGTCAGAATCTCCTTCCTTTTTATTGATGAATAATATTCCGTTGTATGGGTATTCCACATTTTGTTTATTCATTTATCCCTTGATGGGCATTTAGGTTGCCATTGCATCTTGGCTGTTTATAATGCTGCAGTGGGCATGGAAGTAGCTCTTCAAGATTCAGGTATCATTTGCCCTTGATACGTACCCAGAAATGATACATATAGTAATTCAATTTTAAATTTTTTGAAGAACTTTAAGAATGCCATAATGTTTCAGTGGTGGTTGCATCATTTTACATCACACCAGCAGCACACAAGGATTCTAGTTTCTCCATGTCCTTGCTAACACTTTACTTTTGTGGGGTTTTTTTTTTTTTATTATTTTATTGTTGTTCACTTACAGTTGTCTGCATTTACCCCCACCCCCAACCCCAGGCAAACCCACCTCCCTCCCTTGCTTCCACCCTCCCCCTTGGTTTTGTCCATGTGTCCTTTATAGCAGTTCCTGAATACCCTTGTCCCCATTATCCCCTTCCCCCTCCCCTCTGGTTATTGCCAGAATGTTCTAAATTTCAA
>PVJI01015642.1:0-40552 GCA_004026765.1 Micronycteris hirsuta
CGGGGAGTGAGTACTTCCGGTGCAGGGTTTCCTTTAGGGGAGATGGCACGTCCTGCAACTGATGGTGGTGATGTTTGCACAGCATCGTGAATGCACGCCATGCTCAGGAATGGCACATTTAACACTATAAACAATAAGCTTTATTTAATACTTAAACTTAACCATGCCTTGAAGAAAACCATAACAAAGGGGGAAAAAGGTCACAGAGGGGCAGTAAAACAACTTCCTGGTAGGTGTAGGAGACCTGGTGTAATGATAATCAGCTCTAAAAGTGGTCCTAGTGCATTACCCAGAGCACCTCCTATTTGTACCGAGAACCAGGGAAATTTGAAGAAGGATTCCTCTGGAATGCATGGTGGGGCCTCAGTCAGGTCAGGAGATGCTGCCCAGCCTAGGCAGTCGAGCCCTGCAGTGGTGGATCAGCCCACGAGGCTGTACCTCCACGGAGCTCCTCTGGATGTACTACAAGGGTTGAAGGACAGTACTGGCTCAGCTTCCTGGGCTCCTGATAAACTTGCAAGAAAAGAACATTTCATCCACATGCTTGCATTTCCATAAGCCCTCCAAAAACAGAATATAGCCTGAGCCTTCCCGAGAAGCTGAAGCCCAAAACAAACTTAAGGACACCCCCCACCAAGTGGACAGTCCAGCACACAGGTGGTCTGAGGCCTATCTTTGCTCCTGGGCCAGCCTCTGTGGGGGCTCCCTGTGAGTCTGGTTCCAACTCCTCCACATACGCTGGCCAGTAACTACACCCACAACCCTTTCCAATATCCTTCAATTTCTCAGCCATGGTGCAGATTCCTTGGGTTCCCGGTCATCTGGCTAGTTCTATTAACGTGGGCAGCCTGTTCCAGGATAGAGCTGCAGATAGTCACCTTATACTGGAGCCTGGGTCGCTTCAGAAGAGGTGATTTTTTCAGGCCATTCACAGGCCCTGATTGCCCCGGAGGCTGGTTGGTGACAGGCGCTATAGTGTAGCTCAGGCTCTTGATATTGGAGCCCACCAGCCCCTTGTTGATGGAGGCAAGGCATGGGACTCCACAGTCCAGCTCTTCCAGTTGTGCTGGTGCTATAGAGAGAAGGAAAAAGATCACAGGTAGGCACTATAAACACCCTCCAAGAACAGAAAACAGCCAGCATCTGCCAACAAAGACAAAGCCAGGAGAAAACAGACAATCTCTCCTGGAAAATAACAGGGGATGAGTGGTCTGAGGCCATTCCTTACTCATGGCCAGCAATAGCAGGTACTCCTTCTGTGTCTTACCTGACCTCTCTCCAGACCTCGCATTCAACTCTTCCCTGAGCCCACCTTGGTCTCCCCAGACTGCTCAGCAAAGGGTTCTGAATTTTTGGGTTCCTGGTCACAGTTATGAATTGTCATATCCGTGTGGATCGTGGTCAATTTCGTAAGAGGTGTTATTTGACAGCTATGAAGAGTACCTGGATCCCCACACCTCTGGTGGCTGACAGAGACTTTGTGGGCGCTCTGGCCCCCAGTGTCGTGGGGCAACTGCACCTTCCTGATGGGTATGGGGCGGGGCTCTCCATTGTCCCTGTGCTCCTTCTGGGTAGGAGCTGCAGTTATGAGAAGGAAAAAGATCACCTGCATGCATGCATTTCCAATAGCCCACAACTAACAGAAAATAGCCAGAGCCTGTCGCACAAGTAGAGGCAGGACCGACCCCTGGGGACCTCCCTGCAGACATTGCGGCAGATGAGTGGTCTGATGCCGTTCTTTGCTCCAGGCCCACTTCTGAGTTTGCTCCTTGTGTGTCTTACACTGACTCCACCCACTAGCTTGCCTACAAATACTCTCCTACCCCTTCTTGATCTCTACCAACTGCTCACCCAAGGGCTCTGAATTATTGGGTTCCTGGTCACTCGGCCTACTTCCATGTGCATGGGCACCATGCTCCAGGTAGGTGTCAACAATAGTCATGTTTCTGGGGAGCTTAGGTGACTTCTGGAAATGTTTCCTTTTCAGGCCACGCCCAGGCCCTTGCTCCTGAGCTCTCGGGGTACTGCCAGTTACTTCTGACCTGATCCGGCCCCCAGTGAGGTCTTGCGCATACCTGACACTGGTAATCAGATGGCAGGAGTCTCTGTCCACCAGCTGCTCCTGCTGGACAGGTTCTGTATTTGTGCGAGGAGAAAAGATCGCACATGTGCCTACAGCTCCAATGGCCCTCAACAGACAGCACAGAGCCAGAGTGTCCCAGAAAAGCCACAGCCCAGGATCGACTCCAGGATGCCCTCTCCACTGGCAATCCAAGCAGAGGGTGGTCTGAAGCCCAGATTTTCTCCCGGGTCAGCCTCTGCGGGTGCCCCTGTGTGTCTGGCGCATACTCCTCCACGTAGGCTGGCCTGTAGCTGCCCCTTCATCCCATTAAAGTCTCCCTCAACTTCTCCTCCTTACAAGAAGTATCTTGGTGCTCCAGTTTTTTTATACCCAGTTCCATTACTGGCGTCACCTCTCTCCAGGCCACATCTGTGAATTGTCAGATTCATGTGCATCTTGTGTGGCTCCAGAAGATGTGTCCTTTGCAGGTCATGAAGGGGCACTGGTTCCACAGACTCTTGGTTGGCAACAGAAATTTTGGAGGTGCTCTGACCCTTGCTATTTTGGTGGCTCTGCCTCTCCCTGATGGCAATGGGGTGTGGGTTCCCATTGTCCTTCTTCTTTTCCTGCCTTGTAGCTGGAGAAACCAGAGGAAAAAGATCACCCACGTGCCTGTATTTTAATGGCTACTGATTAAAAGAATACAGGAAGAGCCCTCCAGAGATGCCTCCAGCCACTAATGGACACCTTCTCCTCAGACTGTCCCACAGATGGCTTTTTCTGAAGCCTCTTTTTGACCCTGGCCAACTTCTGTGGGTGTTCCCTGTGTGTCTGGCACTTGCTTTTCCACATAATCTGGCATGTAACTACTCCTCCTTCACACCCCAGTCTCCTTCAACCTCTTACCCTTGAGCACAGACTTCTTGGGCTCCAGGTCATCTGACCCAGTTACATTAACATGAACATTATCTTCCATGCTGCTAAGCAATGTGCAGCTTCTGTTGGAACCTGGGTTGCTCAAGTAGATGTGTCCTTTCGCTGCCATTTTTGTGCCCTGCTTGCCCAGACTCCTTGATGGCAACAGTGACCTCAGGTCTGATATGGTGCTTGGTGGAAGTGAGCACCTGCCCGTCACTGGTGAAGACATGACCGGGGTCTCCATCGAGAAGCTGCTTATGGGCTGGTGCTGAAGTTAGGAGAGGAGAAAACATGACTTGTTTGCTTGCATTTCCATCTGCCTCCCACAGACAGAACACAGGCCAGGACTTTCAGAAGAGCTGCAGCAGATGACACACACAGTGCCCTCCCTGCACACATTCCAGCAGGTGTTTGGTCAGTCTGTCTTTGCTCCCAGCCAGCCTCTTCAAGCGTTCCCAGTGTGTCTGGCACCAACCTCTCCCACAATCTCATCTGTACTTCCACTCTTTATCCCACCTCCACCTTTCCTCCTCCTTACCCCTGGAGTCTGACTTTTTGGTTTTCAGATCATCTGGCTCAGTTTGTAGAACATGGGCTCTAAGCTCTATGCTGATGTCAAAGATTGTCACCTTATTGTGCAGCCTGGGTAAATTCAGGGTAGGTGTCCTTTGTTTATCCACAGGTTTTGGTTTCCCAGTCCACTGGGCATTAACAGGTACATTTTCCCTGTACTGGCGGTCCGCTGTGTGATGGACCTCCCTGTCACTGGTGGAGACCAGGAGGGTGTCTCTGTCGACCTCTTCTTATTCCTGTGTCAATTGTGTTGAGCTCTGCAATAACAGTGACCAGTAACTGGTCAGGAAATCTCAAGCCCTGCTAGACTGTAGTTGCTGTGGCTTCTGCCTACTGGACCTTCTGCTTCAGGATCAGACCCAGCCCTGTGTCTGCACAAACCTCCACTGAGGGTAAATGAGATCTACCTCTAGAGTTCAGGAAAAATCTCAGGCACAGGACACCACCCACACTCCACATCTGCCTTGGCCTGGGGTGTGAACATGACCAGACCACCAGGCTTCTCTCCTCTTCCTGCTCAGCTTCCCCACATGAACCCCTTACACACACACACACAAACACACACACCCACACACAAGGAGGTGACATAGGGCAGCCCAGGTGGGATTGGAATAGTGGCCTGACCACACCCCCCCAATCCAAAAACACTCTGGGCTTTCTTGCGTTACCCGTGGATTCTGCCCTGACAAGGGCCATAGGGGTCTAGGCTGAGTTCAGAAACATTGGCAGCAGTGGCAGAATATACTATTATTCTTGCTTCTGTTGAGGCCATGACCTCGAATCTTGGGCAAACAACAAGAAAACATTCTGTCGTTACAAAATCGTCAGCCAAAGTGAGTTGGCTAGGTGCCATTTTAGAACGTGGCTGCCTGGTGACTAGGGTTCCAAGTTCTGCTGGGCTCTGTCTTCAGGAAGGGAGGCCACCGCCTGGGTCCTGACCCTGAGCAACTCCTCAGACCAGAGCAGGGACTTTGCTTCCTGAGGAGAGCAGTGACCTGCCTGAGACTCCGCCCCCAAAACCCTCCCGGGGTTCCTGCCACAGCAAGGAGCTGCCTCTGGAACCTGTCTCAAAGCCACCTCTAGAGTTGCTTGTTGAACCTGCACTCCGTCCCCCACCAGAATCTGTTTTCTTTTACCTCAAAGATTTTTTTTTTATTTTTCTTTATTTTCTTTATGGTATGATTTATTATTATAGTTGACCTTAAATTACAAATAGCTACTGTGTATATTTTAAATTGTGCCATTCCTGAGCATGACGTACCTTCACGTTGCTGTGCAAGCATCACCACTGTCCAGTTGCAGGATGTGCCATCTGCCCTAAAGGAAACCCCGCACCAGAAGCACTCACTCCCCACTTGTCTCACCCTGGCTATCCATGATGTACTTTCTGTCTCTGCCCTTGTACCTCTTCTCGGTGTTTCCTACTGATGGAATGTCATAATAGGTGCTTTTTATGTCTGCTCACACACATTTGTTTTTATCTGAAACAGCATTTTTGTTATTTTAAAGGGAATTGCCATGTAGATTGCCTAGCAGATGTAAAAAAAGAAATCCTTTTAGTAAACGTGTGCATAATCTTGGGTAGAAGCTGCTTTGCTAAATGTGACCTCAGGGCCTGAAGATGGTCAAGACTATTTAAAAAAAAGTTCATGAGGATAGAAGACCCCGCAAGATCATTTTACTAGGCCAACACCATCCTAATTTAAAACCCTATAAAGACACTAGAAAGAAAAAAATATAGGCCAATATTTCTGATGAACATATGAGGAGGGGGACCGAAAAATGTCAGAATTTATTTATAAAAAAATGTGTATTTATTTGTACATATTTCAACTTCAGTCACCTTCAAAGTATTATCCATTTGATGCAATACACTTTTTGAGATGTATTTTATGCTGCCCAAAACAGTTTTTGAAAAATGCCAATTTTGATGTTTTTTAGTGCTTCTGTCATTTTTTGTTTCACCTCTTCCACATCAGCAAAATATTTCCATTTGAGGATTTTTTTTTCATCCAGGGAAACAAATAAACAAAAAGTGTCATTTGGGGGTATGATCAGGTGAATAGGGAGGGTGGTGAACAGAGGTCATTCTGGTTTTGGTTAAAAACTGCTGAACGCTCAGCATAATGTGGGCAGATGTGCTCATAAATCACTCATCATGAAATGGGCAAACACTTTGAAAGAATCTTAAAAAAAAAATTGTGTGAAGCTGAATGCAGCCTCTGACAATGCCAGCTACACTGATACAGATGTTTTCCTAGAACACACACCTAGCAGGGGAAGCCTGTACTACAAGGAGCCTGCCCTCCAGAAGATAATATCTTTTTCTGAGAGGCCCCTCCTCATAGATATTAAAATCCTCAACAAAATATTAGTAATCTACTACAGCAATACATTAAAAAATTATACACCCTAAGTGGAATTTATTCTGGGGAGGCCTGGTTGGTACAATACCCACAAATCGATAAATGCAATACACCACATAAACAAAATAAAGCATAAAAATCATGATCATTTCAATAATGGCAGAAAAAGAATTTTTATAAAATTCAGCCCCCATTTATGATAAAACTCTCAGCAAAGTGGGAAGAGGAGACATAACTTCAACATAATAAAGTTCATATATGACAAACCCACAACCAACATCATCCTGAATAGGCAAAAATTAAAAGTGATTTCCTTAAGATCAGGAACAAGTCAAGGGTGTCTGCTCACTACTCTTTCTCAACATAGCACTAGAAGTCCTAGCCACTGCAATCAGATAAGAAGAAATAAAATACATCCATATTGGAATGGAAGAACTAAAACTGTCATTTGCACATTATATGATACTGTACATAGAGAACCCTAAAGTTTTTACCTAAAAACTACTAGAACTGGTACATGGATTCAGTAAAGTAGTAGGATACAAAATATCCAGAAATCAGTTGCATTTTTATATGCCAACAGTGAACTACCAGAAGGAGAAACTAAGAAAACAATCCCATTTACAATTACATCAAACACATTTTAAAAAATTAACCAAGGATGTAAAAAAACTTATACTTGAAAAATTATAAGATGCTGAGGAAAAACAATGAAGACGTTACAAATAGGTTGAAGCACATACTGTGTTCATTAATAGAAAGAATTAACATCATTAATATGTCCATACTACCAAAGCAATCTATAGATTCAATGCAATTTTTTATTAATGTGTCAATGGCATATTTCACAGAACCAGAACAAATATTCCAAAATGTTTTATGGAACCACAGAAGACCTCAAATAGCCACAACAATCTTGAGAATGAAGAACAAAGCTGGAGGAATCACACTACTTAATATTGAACTATATACTAAATATAGGCCAAGGTAATCAAAGTAATAAGGTAATGGCATAAAAACAAACATATCAATCAGAGGAACATACTAGAGTGATCAGAAATAAATCTATGTCTTCATGATGGATTAATATTTGACAAAGGATGCAAGGACATGCAATGGGGTAAAGACGGTCTACTCAATAAATGGTGTTGGAGAATACCACAGATATTTGAAAGAAATGAAACCAGACTATCTTCCTATACTATTCACAAGAATAAACTCAAAATGGATTAAATATTTAAATTTAAGTCTCAAAATAATAATAATCTTAGAAAAAATAGGCAGTAAAATCTCAGACTGTTCTTTATAGCCATGTTGTTTTGTTTTGTTGTTTTTTTCCTTTTCACATATATCCTTAGGCAAGGGAAACAAAAGAAAAAATAAACAAATGGGACTCCATCTAACTAAAATGTCTTTGCACAGCAAAGGAAACCATCAACAAAATGAAAAGATGAGCCACTAAATGAGAGAACATATTCACCAATGATTGACCTTAGAATCAGTAAATATACAGAATTTTTCAAGAACTATACAACTCAACACCAAAAAAACAAACAAACCAATTTAAAAAAGGACAAAGGATATCAGTAGCATTTATCCAAAGAGGACATACAGCTAGCCAATAGAAAAATCTAGGCTCAACACTACTAATCACGGGAAATGCAAATTAAAACCACCATGAAATACCACCTCACACCTGTCAGAATGGCTATGGTGTTCAGAAACGTGTATAAAGGACACATGGACAAAACCAAAGGGAAGTAGGATCAAGGGTGGGAAGTGAGGATGGCTGGGGTGAAGGAGAGTGGAGGGGGGAAAATGGAGACAACTGTACTTGAAAAACATTAAAAAAGTGAAAAACTAAAATAAAATTCAAAACGTAAATGGAAAATGTAATACTCCTTCCCCCAAAAAACAAACAACAAATGTTGGCAAGGATGTGAAGAAAAGGAAACCCTCACACACTGTTGATGGAAATGCAGATTGGTGCTGTCATTGTGGAAACAGTGTGGAGTTACCTCAAAAAATGAAAAATGGAAGTACCTTATGACTCAGTGATTTTACTTCTAGGTGTATATCCAAAGAAAACCAAAACACTAAGTCAAAAGTGATCAGGACTCCTATGTTCATTGCAGCATTACTTAACAGCAGCCAAGATGTGGTAACAGCCAAAGGGTCTATCAGTAGACAAATGGATAAAAATGCTTGTACATTCACACAGTAGAATACTAATAATACCCGGCCATAAAAATGAAAAAAATCTTACATATTGCAACGACATGGGTGGACATGGAGAGTATTGTGCTAAGTAAAATAAGCCAGTCAGAGGAAGACAAATACCATATAATTTCACTTACACATGGAATCTAATGAACAACATAAAAAAAAAAAAAAAAAAGGAAACAGACTTATAGAGAAAGTACTGATATCTGTCAAAGGAAGGATATGGGGGGGGCTGGTTGAAAATGTAAAGTGATTAAGAAAGGAAAATCAGACAAGTATTTTTATAATTTTCTATAACAATAACACATATATTATGCTCACTAGCAATTGGTATTTTATTGTTTTCAATATTTTGACTAATGAAATTTATAAGTGCCATATTTAAACATATTAACAAAAAAGATTGAAAATATAAATGTTCCTAAAGTTGATAACAGATATTCTTATTAAGATTTTTGTACAGATGATGAAAACTTTGTAAGACTCGTTATCTTCTATGACCTGAAATATTTTTTAGCTTTTAAATTTTTTTTGCGAGTAATATATTCTAAGTCTTTGTTTACATTTGTGTAATATATGGAAATTACATGAAGTTAAAAGACAACTCAATATAATGTATGTTTGGTTAAATTTCTCAATTTTCCACTCATTTTTTTAAGATATCTTAAATTTGCCCGGCTGGTGTAGCTCAGTGGATTGAGCGCGGGCTGGGAACCAAAAGGTCCCGGTTCAATTCCCAGTCAGGGCACATGCCTAGGTTGCGGGCCAGGTCCCCAGTGAGGGCCATGTGAGAGGCAACCATACATTGCTCTTTCTCTCTCCCTTCTCCTCTCTCTAAAAATAAATTAATAAAATCTTAAAAAAATAAGATATCTTAATTTTTTTACTTTCTTGTACTTCAAAATATTACATTTTGAAGCAAAATTTAAGAGCTGTTTTTAAATTTCTTGAGTCTTTTAAAAAATATTTGGATTTAAAAATATTATATTCTGGAGCAAAATTTTAGAGCTGATCAGGCCTAGAACTTTGTAATTCATGTTTAGAAAAAAGTGTTTATGCATTGTTTTAATAACCCACTCTTCCATCATTCATAATTTTTAGAAACATGTTTAATGTCCTTTTATCTGTTTCTTAGTACTATTATTATTTATCTAAATAATGGGTTCTTTGTAGAAAATGCAGCAAGTAGAAAGATACAGATAAAAGACAAAATTAATTAGAATCATAGCAACACCAACTTGCAGAATATTTTTTAGTATAGTTTTTTCATTCATGTGGTTATAGTTGTGTTTGCATAGGTGCGTGTGTCTATGTAGACCACAGAGTTTTATAGTGTAGATGACTTCGTATACCTGTATTTTCAATCACTACTATACATTTGTGTTTTGTCAGCTAATACTCTTTAAAGACATGACCTATTACTGTGGATTACACAGGCATTTTATTCGCTTCTCTACTTGATTCCCATGTCTTCTCTGAGCCTGTATCTTCAGCATCTATTGAGGGGATACTGGGGCACGTGATCTTAAAACCCTAGTGAGTATTGATTTGACCTGAGCTAGATCATCAATATAGCTGGGACAACGTTCTTCTTTATTGAGTACAGGGAGAAAAGGGCAGAAGAAATTACTTTGTATTGAGAGAAAATGGGAATTAAATTTTTTAAAAATTCAATTTTAGAGAAAAGAGAGAGAGAAAGTGGAGAATAAAATGGAGAGAATCATTGAGAAAGACAGTGAGAAACTGCATTGCTCCCTGTGGATTTCCAAAACCTTTTCCTAGTCTCTCCTGATACATTGAAATATCTAAAACACCTTTAATAGGGTCGGCAGACTTAGCAAATAATAATGTAGGACACTCAGTTGCCTTTGAACTTCCCATAAACCACAAATCAAATTTTTAGTACAAATATAGTAAATAACTAACTCAATATTTGGACATAGCTATGCTAGAAAATTATTTGTCATTTATTTGAAATTCAAAACCGTTATGTATCCTCCATTATACCTGGTAACCATACATCTGCTATACTTCCTAAAAGGCGACCCTCATTTTAGACAGCGTCTCCTTGAGAACCAAACGAGTCACGGCTAGAAGAGCAGCACTCATTTCACTGTGCAGCTCTATCGGGGTTCTTAATCACATCCCAACCATCTTAGTATTTTACACTGTCTAGGTAACTTCTGTAATATTCTTAGTATCAAGCACAACAACAAATGATGAGAAATTTTGTTTCCCTTTTTGGAATGATCTGTTTAAAAATCACAACAAAAAGTTTGATTTATCAATTTTTGGAGATTTCTGTATGTTATAATTTATAGTCTTCTAAGTCATCTTCTCAAAAATATAGCTCTACTATACACTTGTTATAGCTACATAGGAAGATAGACAGGATGTAAAAACTTGAAAATAAGTGTTTTTTTTATTTTAGGAATTATGTTTTTCTATTATTTACTATTTAATACTCAACCTCACTTGCCTACTCACAGTTCCCAGTCCATTAAGAATGTGGCAATTTTTGCCCACTCAGGTGGTGTCTGCTCCAAGGTTGAAATGAAAACTAAAGATTTTGCTACTTTTCTTTATATTCTTTCTTGTCATATGTTTATGTGCCCTCTTTTCTCTAACTATCCATAGCCATAAAATTGAAGTTTTATAAGTTTTAAGTTATGTGCTTGAAATTCTGTACAAATTACAGGGAAGGCATGCCACCGATTGATTTGTCTGGTTGATGACTAGTAAAATTGGGCTATCACCTTGCTTTAATACGATGTACCTATACTTTTTTGTGTTTCTCTTAACAATATCAAAGCAAGGGACTCTCAACAAAGAATGCACACATGGCATCTACACAAATGAAAAAGTGATACACTTGAGCAGTTTGAAATGCTCTTTGTTACATATTAGAGACACTCTGTATATGAATACGTGAAATATAATCTGCCTGGTGGTTAACTACATGGCCAACCTTCTACCATTGGGAATGTCTATTCCAGGAGAATCCTTTCTCTCAAGCATCCTAGAGCATATAACTCCTATTAACTGCTGAGCACTTAGGTGCCAAGAGTGGTTTGTTTTATTTATTCTACTGTAATGCCTGTTAAGTCTAAGTACACTGAGAAAGGAAAAAGAAAACAAAATATCTTTCAATATATCGGGTCCCTTTCCCAACTTCTCTTCTATTTGGTGTAAAATGATGAGTTACAGAGAGATTAAAATTTATCAAGACAGTATTTCTTAATCTGATTTACCTTGAGAATTAAAATAAAGTCCACTTTTGCTCCTTTTATAGGAATATTTAATATTTTTATATATAGCTATACACATACATATAGCTATATGTATGTATATTTATATATTTATTCAATAAGTGCATTTAATTACTGCTCTACTTAAAGAAAGGTCATGAGGTTTCAGTTCCATTCATTCATTTAGCAATTTCTGTTTTGTGCAACCATTCCACTGGATTGCAGGGTACCAATATTATCTCAGGATACTGAAAAGGGGAACATTCATGTATAAAAAATAAGGTCAGGGCTATATTGCTTTTTTGTAGATATTGTAATAAATTATCACAAACTCAATAGTTTGAAAAAACAAAAATGTATTCTCACACATTTTTGAGGCCAGAAGTCCTAATCAAGGTATTACTAGGACCACACTTCCTCTAAAGCTCTGCAAGAGAATCCATTTCTTGTTTTTTCCACCTTGTGGGTTAGCGTCCCTGGGCCTGCAGCCACATCACTCACTTCTACCTCTACTTCACATGGCCATCTCCTCTGTGGGTCTGTTTAACCTCCCTCTGCTTTCTCTTGTAAATAAATTTGTAAATATACTTGTAAGCATTTAGGGCCCACAGGATCATCCAGAATCATCTAAAGATCTATGGCATAGTCAAATTGCAAACACTAGTCTCCTAAATAAGGTAACATAAAATCAAGGGATCCGTATATGAACACACTTTGGGTACCTTGGTCAGCCTACTACAGGGTCCTAGTTAAGTCTAAGGGTACAAGCAAGCATCATTCTAACTAAGCAACGAATAACATGTGACTTTTGGCTTTTATCAAAAGGGGATCTCATGAGACCACCTGGACAGAACACAAATGGTTCTTTGACATACACATCATGCTGCCCACTCAAGTGAGCACTGAATGTTTGTAGGTACTAACTGAGGTCTTTTGCAGGACCCGGTACTGGTGATTGATACATCTCCCAAGAAGCTGAGAATATGTGAAAACTAACTACAGTCCCCTTACAAAAGTAATGTGTGTCTCACATCAACTTCTAGCTCACCTTTTCTTCACTTTTACTTTCTGACTGTTTAAAAATCTGTCATTTTTCTTGAAAATTAGGGTTTCAGAAAAATTTGCTCCTGGTCATCACATGTTCCTCAATATTTTATGCATCTGACTCCCATGAGTAAGAAGCAAATGTGGAAAAATCTGGTTAATATTTCATATTTAATAGAAAATATTAAGCACATTCTTCCCACTATATAAACAAGACCTACAAAATTTCTATCAGATGGAATGAAGGTTGCTAATAGTACATTTCATTCTTGAACAAAGGCAAATATAAATATTTTGTGTGGTGATGAACATGATTACTCTACAGTAATAACTGTTCCAAAAAAGGCAATATTATTTCTTTTTTAAGTATATTGTATTGATTATGCTATTATAGTTTTCCCATTTTTTTCTCCCTTTTACCTCCCCTCTGCCCTGCACCCACCTGCCCTCCGGTGTCTCTCCTTAGTTCATGTCCATGGCTTATAATATACATTTTTGGCTTCTCTGTTTCCTATTCTATTTTTAACCTCCCTCTGTCTATTTTATGACTACCAGTTATGCTTTTTATTCCCTGTACCTTCCCCCCGATTCCTCCCCTCTCCCTCTCCACTGATAACCCTCCATTTGAACTCCATTTTTGTGATTCTGTTCCTATTTTAATTGTTTGCTTACTTTGTTTTATTTTTTAGGTTCAGTTGATGGTAATTATGAGTTTGTTGTCATTTTACTGTTCATAGTTTTCTATCTTCTGTTTTTTGGATAAGTCCCTTTCTCATTTCATATAATAAGGATTTGGTGATGATAAATTCATTTAACTTGACCTTATCTGGGAAGCACTTTATCCACCCTTCCATTCTAAATGAAAGCTTTGCTGGATAGAGTATTCTTGGATGTAATTCCTTGCCTTTTATGACTTCAAATACTTCTTTCCAGACTGTTCTTCCTTGGAAGATTTCTTTTGAGAAATCAGCTGATGGCCTATGGGCACTCCTTTGTAGGTAAACTGTCTCTTTTCTCCTTGCTTCTTTTGGACTTTTCTACTTATTTTTAATCTTGGACAACTTGATGATGATATGCCCTGGTGTGTTCCTCTTTGGGTCCAACTTCTTTGGATTTCCTGGAAGTCTATTTCCTTCACCAGATTGGGGAAGTTTCCCTTCATTATTTGTTCAAATAAGTTTTCAATTTCTTGCTCTTGTTCTTCTACTTCTAGCACCGCTATGATTCTGATATTGGAACGTTTCAGGTTGTCCTAGAGGTTTGTAAGATTCTCTTCACTTTTTTTTTTTAAGACTTTATTTATTTATTTTTAGAGAGAGAGGGGAAGGGAGGGAGAAAGAGAGGGAGAGAAACAGCAACGTGTGGTTGCCTCTCACATGGCCCTCACTGGGGACCTGGCTCGCAACCAAGGTATGTGCCCTGACTGGGAATCGAACCGGGACCCTTTGGTTCCCAGCCCGCACTCAATCCACTGAGCTACACCAGCCAGGGCTCTTTTCACTTTTTTGAATTATTTTCTCTTCATTCTGTTCCTCCATTTGAATTTATTTCTTCCTTTTGTTCCAAATTGTAGATTTGAGTCTGGTTTCCTTCCTTTCACCATTGCTTCCCTGTATATTTTGCCTTTATTTCTTCCTTCATTTTGCAACTGAGCTCAGTCAATTCTGTGAGTGTAATGATTACCAATGTTTTGAACTCTGAATCAGATAAGTTGTCTATCTCCATGTCAGTTAGCTTTTTTCCTGGGGTTTTTATCTGTTTTTTCATTTGGGCCGTATTTCTTTGTCTTGGTGCACCTGTTATGTTGTAAATGGGACGAGCCTTAGATATTCACCAGGACACCAGGACAAGGAAACCCTCTTTGCTACATTGTGGCGTTATCTGTGGTGGGGGGGTCAGAGAGGGAAATATGCCGCTTGCTCCAACTGCTCTCGCCCCACTTTCCAACCAACTGTCCTGTGAGACTGGAAGTTTCTCCTACTGTCAGAAGCCTCACAGTATTTTAGAGCTAGATATTTTGAGTCTTTAGTTTCCTGTTCAGCCAGCCCTGCCTTGCCCAAAAGGCACGTGGCCTGCCACCTTGTCACATGTCCTCTCCACTGTGCTGCCAGTCTCCTGTCTCCACCCCTCCTACCGCGCTGGATGAATGTTTCTTTAACTCCTTGGTTGTTGAAGTTCTATGCAATTTGATTCTTTTGCACTTCTTGTACTTCTTGTTTTTAAATTGGTTGTTATCCTTCTTTTGGTTGTGCAAGGAAGTAAAGCATTTCTACCTATACTTGCATTTTTGCCAGAACTCTATATTATTTCTTATATCATATTTTGTCAAATGGTTTTGTCAAACATGGCCTGATGAACATATTTGAGTATTGAGGATTTTTCAATATTCAAGATATTATTTAGAATTTAAAACATTAACACAGATTGAAAATATATAAGGATATGACATACACACTGACAGGAAAACAGTGGAATTCCTTTAATGACTGTTAAAGGTAAATGACTGATACTAAAGGTAAACAAAGGTGTTTACCTTTGTATCAATTCAGTTCAATTTCTCTCATAAATAACTTTGTTGAGAGCTCTAGTTAAATTTATTATGGTTAGGGGTGATTATGAAACAGGAAAAATGGGTAGTTTATATCACACTTTGCAACAACTTTCTAGATTTATCATGGGCTAATTTCCCTACAATATTCAATATATTGAATGTAGGTTCTATTCATAATTTTTAAGTGTGACCATTGTGTTTTTATTTTTATGTTATCTACATAGACATTGTTTATTTAAAATGAATTTATTTAACAGAACTATCTTCAATGTAATCAGGCATGTTCAATATGTGCTTTGCCCATTCAAAATAAATTTACAGACCATATGGAGTAGGGCTATAATTAAGACACAAATTAACATAAGGGAACATAACCATGTCTTTATAAAGAGAGAGATTGAAAGTACCCAAAGAATACATCATTCTGTCTGAGAACTTTAATGTTAAAGTTTCTTTTCTCATTGTGGAAGTTATAATCTCATTGTTAGTAAGTAGGAGAAATTCAACTTTATTTTGCTTAAGAAAGTGAGAGGAATTAATTAAAAATATACAAATGTATCTTGAAGAAACTGCAAGATAACCTGCTTATGGATGGATTCCTCTGGTGTCACCTCTGCTGGGCACTCTGTGCCATCCAGGCCCCCTCAGCCTTCCCTCTCTTTGTCAGAACCTGTTTGGAATGGCATGTTCTTACCATCAGTCACAATGTCTCTACTTTTCTTAGGAATCCACTTGCTTCATTTCTGATAGACATATAACCAAAACCAGGTTTTTCTTTTAAATACAGACACCCAAAGGGGGAAAATAGCTATATAACCAGGTTATAATCATCAAAGGTGACACTTGATTAAACTTCCTATCCTGAACATATCCAATGTGGTCATATGGGTAATGTCTCATCGCATAGAGATGGTAGCTCCATAATGATCCTGTGGGTCAAGTGAGAGTGATTGTCCTAGAAGAAAGATTGTAGACAGACATTTTCGTGTGGTCCCACCACCTTACTGATTAATACTACTCCTGTTAGTCTCTAAGGTCTTAGCTCATGAACAGCCCAACTACGTCACTACTGAGCTTATTCCTCCTTTGGGATTTATTCTCAGATGCAAGATTGATACAATATCCACAAATCATTAAATGTGATATACCACATAAACAAAATAAAGCATAAAAGTCAAATGTTCATATCAATAATTGTACAAAAAGCATCCATAAAATCTACCACCCATTTATGATAAAATTTGTCAGCAAAGTAAGAATAGAGGTGACATACTTCAATATCATAAAAGCCATATATGACAAACTCACAGACAATGTCATAATCAGTTGGCAAAAACTAAAAATGAATCCCTTAAGATCAGGAATAGGTCAGGGGTGTCCTTTTTCACCACCCTTACTCAGTATAGAAGTCCTAGCCGCAGTAATTAGACAAAAAGAAGAAATAAAAAACATCCAAATTGGAATGGAAGAAGTAAAACTGTCATTTGTACAACGTGTAGTATTGTGTTTAAAGGACCCCGAGTTCCCGCCAAGTTGGAGGTGTAGGTAAGGACCCTTCACTTCCTCGCACAACCAAAAGGAGGATAACAACCAATCTAAAATCAATCAACAACCAGAAGCACCAGAAAATAAAACTTCATGGAACTCCAACAAGCAAGGAATTAAAGAAAGAATCAATCTGAGCAACCAGTCTGGTAAGATCACGCGGGGCAGTGAGTGGAGAAAAAACATTGCAAGTGGCAGACCTTGGGGTCTGCACCATGCTTGGCTGCAGCATGGCGAAGGGCTATGAGGGCAGGGCTGACTTAAGGGGAAACTGAGACTCAGAGTTGATAAGGCAGTTGCTACAGTGGGAGAAACTACAGAAGAGTCTGTAGGAAGGAGCACTAGGGACAAGCTGACTATGCTGCACTGTTCCCTCTCTGGCCCCTCCCCCACAGGCAGCGCTGCAGTGCAGCAATGATGGTTGCTGTGTGGGTGAATTCCTAGGGCCCTGCCCGCTTACAACTTATCAGCTGTGCCAAGGCAAAGAAATATGGCCCAAATGAAAGGACAGAATATAACCTCAGAAAGAGAACTAAATGATGCGGACATAGCCGACCTATCTGATGGAGAAGTTAAAGCGCTGGTAATCAAAATGCTCACAGATCTGATTAAGCTTGGTCAAAAAATGAAACAAACAAACAAACAAAAAACAAATAAAAGATACCCCAAATGTAACAAAGCAAAATATTCAGGGAACCAACAGTGAAGGGAAGGAAACCAGGACTCAAATCAACAGTTTGGAACAAAAGAAAGAAATAAATGTCCATTCAAATGGAGAAACAGAATGAAGAGAAAAGGATTCAAAAAAAGTGAAGAGAGTCTTCCAAACCTCCGGGACAACCTGAAACGTTCCAATATCAGAATCATAGCGGTGCTAGAAGTAGAAGAACAAGAGCAAGAAATTGAAAACTTATTTGAACAAATAATGAAGGGAAACTTCCCCAATCTGGTGAAGGAAATAGACTTCCAGGAAATCCAGGAAGCCCAGAGAGTCCCAAAGAAGTTGGACCCAAAGAGGAACACACCAAGGCATATCATCATCAAGTTGCCCAAGATTAAAAATAAGTAGAAAAGTCCAAAAGAAGCAAGTGGAAAAGAGACAGTTTACCTACAAAGGAGTGCCCATAGGCCATCAGCTGATTTCTCAAAAGAAATCTTCCAAGGAAGAACAGTCTGGAAAGAAGTATTTGAAGTCATAAAAGGCAAGGAACTACATCCAAGAATACTCTATACAGCAAAGCTTTCATTTAGAATGGAAGGGTGGATAAAGTGCGTCCCAGATAAGGTCAAGTTAAAGGAGTTCATCATCACCAAGACCTTATTATATGAAATGTTAAGGGACTTATCTAAGAAATAGAAGATCAAAAACACAAACAGTAAAATGACAACAAACTCACAACTGTCAACAAATGATCCTAAAAGAAAAGAACAATGAAAACAAAAACTAAGCAAATAACAAGAACAGGATCAGAATCAGAGACATGGACATCACATTGAAGGATTTCAGTGGGGAGAGGGAAGGGAGGAGTGAGGGGGAAATGTACAGGGAAGAAGAAGCATAATTAGTAGGCATAAAGTAGATGGGGAGAGATAAAAATGGTATAAGAAACAGGACTCAAAGAACTTACATGGACAACTCATGGACATGACCTAAGCGGGGGGTGGGGGGGGAATGCTGGAGCATTGGCGGGGCAGGGTAGAGGGAGGATAGAGGGAAAAAAAATGGGAAAACTGTGATAGCATAATCAATAAAAATACTTAAAAAAAACTAAATATTCCACCTAGAAACTACTAGAACTGATACATGGATTCAGTAAAGTAGCAGAGTAAAAAATAAATATTCAAAAATCAATTGAATTTTTATACACCAATTATAAACAACAAGAAAGGGTCCTGGCTGATGTAGCTCAGTGGATTGAGCGCGGGCTGGGAACCAAAGGGTCCCAGTTCGATTCCCAGTCAGGGCACATGCCTAGGTTGCAGACCAGGTCCCTGTGAGGGCCATGTGAGAGGCAACCATACATTGCTATTTCTCTCCCTCTCTGTCTCCCTTCCTTCCCCTCTCTCTAAAAATAAATAAAAAAAAAATATTAAAAAAAAAAAGAGAGAAAGGGAAACTAAGAAAACAATCCCATTTGCAGTTGCATCCCCAATGATAAAATATTTAGGAATAAATTTAACCACCGATATAAAAAACTGTACTGACAAAATTATAAGACATTGAAGAAAGAAACTGAAGAGGATACAAATAATTGGAAGCATATCCTGTGTTCATGATAGGAAGAATTAATATCATTAAAATGTCTAATTACAATCTTTCTGAAAACTGATTTCATTATTTGTTAGAATTTTTTTTATTATGAGTTTATCTGTAACTGCCCATGATTGATTTTTTCCCTGTCTTTTTTATGTAGCTATAGACCTGCATAATTTCTTTCATAAAGAATTCACTCTTATAGTTGAGATGATGTTATTCTCCTTTGTCTGACCCTTTACCCAAACCTTATATTCCTTCCGCTTAGCTACCTTGAATATGCATTTTCTTTCTTACTTCTCCTTACTTCTTACTTCTGTTAAAATAACACTTTTTTCTATGCATTTAGACTAAAACTTTCAGCCCACAGTGAATGAATCACCAAGTTCTGTCAATTCTTTTAAATTAAACTTGAATCTGCGTTGATCTCTATTGCTGCTTCCACTACTTAGGACATTGTTTTATGTTTTGATTATTGAATTATTTGATATATTGTCTCTCTAATTCTTGGCTTGATCTTCATTTCTGAAATTATCTGAAAGAATATTATCTGATTAATCTTCAGAAAACATTATTTCATATATAAGCAGCTATTCCCCAAATTGCCCATGTCAAACACACTGCCCTATAATTTGTTTTTAGTATTTAATGACAAAAACAGAAATTAACAAGGTGTGTTTTGAAAAACAAGACATTGTTCGTTATTATTTAGCCTGCCTAAATACTTTTTATTTCATTCTTACTTCTTAAAGTCCATCTTTGCTTTAAATTCAGTTCAATTGCCGGGTCTTCCATAACACCTGTGCTTATGACCTGAATTATAATTGTTTTTATCACCTTATGTGATATACGTAAGTACACAGATTCTTTATAATGAGGTCAAGTCTTCATTCAATCTGAAGTGCAAATTTTAATCAAGATTTTTGAGAATCCAATGTATGAGAAATATATTTCAATTTTCTTTTTAGTCTATGAGCTAATGATAACCATTATTCAGGGTTGAGCCAGCCACTTACGGTCTGGGAGCAGATGAAATCAGTGTTAATGTAAATTGTGCTATAACTTTTATGTGAAAAATGTTTTTAAACTTTATAAAATTTATACTTTAAAAGTATAAATAATGTGTTCAGAAATAAAGTTTTTTATTAATAAAATTAATATTTTTTAAGAAAAAAACAAGGACGATTCACAAATCTACATCTGTCATTATTAACTAGAGCTATACTCAAGCATTGTACATCTTATTCACACACAAAAATATAATAGTAGTTAATTCCTTGGAGTTACATATTAGTCAGTCATTAAGTTGCACAAAGAACTTTTCAAATGTGAAGCATGTAAAAATTTTCTTTAATGTATAAAATTACATTTTCCTTCAATTTTTTTCTTAATTAGAAATATACTATGTTCTTTCAATGTTTTGTATTTAAATAGAAATAAAGTTTATCATGACCGGAAAATATTATTTTTCCAAATAGGGAGTAATTAATAGCAAAATATTAAACAGGTGTTATATGAGATACCTGCAAACAATATGGGATGAAAATAATAAAATTCTTAGAATTTTATTTCCAAAAATAAAAGTTTATGAAGTTAAGAATACACTGAATTTTTATTTCTGGAATAGATACAGAAATTCTATTTTTTGAAAAATAGCTATCATAAGGAAAACCTAATGATTAGTAGTAATTAGTCTTGATATTATAAAGAATTGAAATTCATGTGCTGTAATTTTCTGATATCTGTACCTAAAATGAGGGAAGAGCGGCTGGTCATCATTCACTCTCTTGTTAGCTAAGAAAAGTATTCCTCCACACTAGTGCCACTTGGTCTAATCCAGATTTGAGCTGAGAGGTGAGGCTAAGAACATGCGTTTTAGATTACACCTTGGCACAGTGTCGTTCAACTGTGCATCGGGTTTATGGATTGGCAGGTATTTCCACACAGCTGCAGAAACAAGTAAAGAATGGAGGGAGGTAAAGGCTGACTCTGGAGAAGCAGATGGAGACTGTACCTTGAAGAAATAGAAATGCCATTCTAAGAAGCTGGAACTTCACTCTGCAAGTTATTGAAGTTTATGAGTAGAAGGATGTGATCTAACATTGCTCTCCTGTGACAGTACTGCTCTAATGTCTACTCACTTAGAGATTTTTAAGATAATTATCACACCAGGAGAGTTTTGTTTTCATACTGTAGGAAATAGAGAAGCCAAAGAACTTACATGCACAGCCCAGGTACATGAACTATGTGGGTGGGGATTGCCGGGGGGAGGGGTATACTAGGCTGAGGGGTGCAAAGGGGGAAAATTGGGAACACTGTAATAACATAATCAATAAAATATACTTTTAAAAAAGCATTATTGGCTTGCTGAGCCCTCATTCTTTGTCATTTCCTTAAGAAACACTGTAAAACATTCAGGGGTGAATAGCTGTCACATTCAACCATGTCATTCTGTAAAGATCTGCTTTTGACAAGGTGCTGCATGGGGAAAGAAGAGTTCTGCTATTATATCAAGTTTTGCAAATACACAAAATACTACCGTATTTGAATTGACAGTATAAAATACAACTGAAGTTTTAAATTTAACATGAGAAAGGAGAAGATAACTTTGTGTGTGAATGTGTTTTATAGGGATCTTCTTTGTTCAAAGGTACAAGGAAATGCATGATCAGCCGATTCTCCAGGGATTTAATCAGTTGAAATATACTGTGGGTGTGTTTTTTTCTACTTATTCCTCTTCCTACACACATTTAGCTATTCACTCAACTTATTTGTCTCTACACATTTATAAAAGAGCACACTTACAGTGAAAAGAAACAATATTCAAATAAATCCACTCACTTATTTCCAACTCTGACTAAAGCATCACGGGAGAGAATTACGAGACAGCTGAAATGAAGATCTGGGACTTTGTTTTCCTGTGTTCTCACCATTATCTGTTATTTCTAATCAAGTTGGTGTTGGCTTCACATAATCCTTGGAATCAAGTATTTTCAAATAGAAAACAACTATGTACGTAACGGAAGAACTAGAAGCTTGTGAAGCCCAGGGGCCATTTCATACAATAGCACAGCAATGAAACAGTGCAGGATGCATCGGTATGTCTGGCAAATATAATAACTCTCTTATTTCAAAATAACCATGCAGGCAGCACATGACAAAAAGTTGTTAATCGAACCCGAAATTCTCTCATCAATTCTCAGGATCAAAGGTTATTTTTTCAATTGTATGTTATCATTATGACTAATCAAATATAAAATTAAAGAGAAAGATCAATACTAATGCACTTCTAAATTTAAAAAAGTATTTAAAATTTTAAATAAGTAAATCATTAAAAATATTTAAATAAAATTTATCTCTTCTACCCACAATCTCACTATCTAACACAAAAAATAATGTTAGTGAACAAACTACGAAGTCTGGGTAGTGACATTACATCCGCAATTGCAGTGGAGTGGTCTCACCAGCTAGTGAATGTCACAGGTTACTTGATAGTAACAAGGAATAGTGGTGTAATTAGAAATTTGTGAGATGGAAATTTAGACGTGCTTGGTTTTAATCCTTGAGTAAATTCTTTATTTTCTGACTGTTTCCTCCTCAGTGGGAATAAGAAATTGTAAGGTTCTTTGAGCCTTACATATTGTAATGTATATAAATTATATTATAATATATACATTACAAACTCATATGTACACATGTATAAACATTAGTTTCCTTTCTCTCAAAATAAATGCTTTATAAGTATTTTTCAAGGTACAAAATTATGCTATGCTTGCAAAAATATTCTTAATGAAACTTTATCCATATTAGTATATTTGTTTCATCTGTACACTCAGAGTATTGTGCTTTAACATATTCGGGGCCCACTGACATACATTCACAGTCACTTTCTGTCACCTTTTGTGTATTCCCGGAGTATACACCCATGGGGAGAGTGCTTCCCAGGTGGCTATCCAGATCAGATGCAGCATCTTATTTCTCACTAGAACAAAAACCAAGTAAATATAGAAATTAAATACACATTGTTCAAGATGAGCTACCTAAAGAGGTCATAGCCATGCATGTACTCGTTTCTTCTTTATGTAAATATCTTACCTGTGTTGGCAATGGCCCCTGAACTTTAGATTTTACTGTTTTAAAATAAGGCTTGATGTCTTCTTATACTTATTTGCACTAGTCAGAATCTGCTAATGTAGCAAACAAACACCAATCTTAATTGCTTAACATATAATATTTTATTTTTTTTCTACTGACATCACATCGTATGTCTGGAAGCTATCTTACAATTTGAGACTCGGGGATCTAGGCTGCTTCCATCTTATAATGCTGTCATCTTCATCATGGAGCATTAAAGGTCTATGTGGATGAGATGATAGAATGTCAAGTATCAAGCAAGGTTTTCATTGTATGGGATTGGATGTGATATACATTATTTTCACTAGCATAACTTTGGACACAACTCCATCACATGCCCCTAACACAAATTCTAGTGAGCTGGTAAATGTACTCTTCTTGAGTGGTGGAGGAAAACCATGTAATTGGTGAAAATACAATATCATCTCTGCAAAACAAAGCTATTGTGTGTGCTCAGTTAAGCTTGAAACTATGTATTTCTTGGTGATCACTGCATCACAGTGTTAGGTGCCAGATTTTAAATGAGTAAATACCACCTACAAGTAAAATGAAATACATAGATAATCATGAAGCAACCAATAAGAGCACATACTTTTGTGTCCAATAATACAGCTATATAAACACTGGATTTAGCAAAATGCCATCTCAAAAGCAACATTAATATAATATTATCTACATAAAACTGATGAATGGTGATCTCAATATACTATAAACAAGGGGAAGTTTTTGAAATTCTTAAATAGTGTTATTGATATATATTACTTTCTATTAAAGATATATTTTTAAATAGGGTTTTACATAATGTAAAAAGTGTTTTCAAGTAGTTTTTTTTTTTTTTCTTATCAAAACTCAGTACAGATATAACCCTTGATTTTGGCTTTGTGAGAGGTAAATGGAGGATAGCACAAAGAATTACAATAGGCACGAATGGGAAATACTATTCCCTGAGTAGCAGGAAGCAGATATTTTGAAGACTACAGCTTTTTTTAAATATCGTGACTCCAAAGATCAGTGAAAACACACCTAGAGCCACAAAATGGAGTCAATAAAGTGCATGGGAAATGGGAGAATTATTGTGGAAAAGATGTATAAGATAAATCAGAGAACAAGACAGGTAGAATTGGAAAGAAAATGACTTTGTTAGGTCAAAATTTATAAGTAAAAATTCTTCCTTGGTAAAATGCTCAAAAAATTACCCCTGGAACCACATTGGAAGTAAATTAAATTATTAGAAGATATGATAACTCCTATAAACCTCTTTTTTAGTGATTTGTTAAACATGAATTATGTGAAGATTATGGAAGGATTTCCTAGACAAGTGAGTGTGTTCATGAATCCACAAATACTAGTGACTTCCTTGAGCCCAAATGAGTCCATCTTAGAGAAGAATGTTTAGTTTCTTCTGAAGAAAGTGTCTAAGTATAAATGTTATAAAATTAATGTCACATTCAAAATAAAATCCGGAAATGAGGTTCTTTTCAGGAAAAGAAAAGTTATTCCTGTTCAAAAATTACATAGAAGTTCTGAAATTATTTGCTAAAATAGAATAAATGAATAAATAAATAAACAGTTGAACATTTATTTCAAAATAAGGGGAATACATTTGGTAATAGCAAATTTAATCTTTTCATATGAGTTTCACTAGGGTGAGTTTCATGCAAGTTACTGTGGGTTTGTAGAATATATTGCACAAGATTTCTAAAACTACTTCACATGTTTAAAATTACCTAGACTTTTTCATTACTGGTTAATTACTATTGGTTTTTATTCTAAAATAAATGTTGAATTCACATTAATTCTTTTTTATCCAAAAAGATTATTTTAGATACTTATAAAATCCATAACTCCATTACTCCATTTTTAATTGGGGCAAATAAAACAAAGCTGGATTGCTTCAATCCCTGTGTGTGTGTGTGTGTGTATGTATGCAAGTGTGTGTATATATATATATATGCAAGTGGGTATATATCTATATACTATCTATATCTATATGTAGATATATATCCACTTGCATATGTTAGTTTAGACAGGGACACAACTACACCTTTATGAGCACACATATACACACATATATACATCGGTGCACAAGGCAGATTTAAAAGCACGTTGAGTTAGAATTGTTTTCTGTAGATTTTTAAAGCAATTATTTTCAATATGCAGATAATTCACAAAAACTATTTCCCCCATCTCTAATTTTTGTAGCCATAAACTTCTTTATAAATACTTAATTTACCCTTCCCAGTTAAACCTATGTGACTGGAATCCAGAAAGAAGAGAAGTGATATTTAGTTTCTATAGAATAGAATAGAACAGAACAGAACAGAATAGAATAGTAAATGTAGATATATGTCAGATGATGATAGATGATAGATAAAGAAGATAGAGGCTTGGTTGAATGAAGAAGTAAAATATTACAGCAGATGTAAAACAAAAATTGGAGTGAGGTAGACAAAAATGTGCTGCAAATGCCAAGACTACAGTGAGCAGTCATGTAGTACTATAAAAAGTACTCTCCAACTAGGTCTCAGACCAAGCCTCCTAGATGCATTGTGGGATTAAATATAAATAATATATAAAATCAAATGTTACACATCTATTAACCAATATTTGAAAGAACTCAAACCCTATATTAGAAATTTGGCAGACATCCATTTCTACTTCCCTTCTAAAAACAGACATTTTTTTTAATATACTATTTTAATTGGCTGTTTAAGGGTAATGAGGACACTCAGCCTTACATGCTGAGTTAGGAAGAAAATGCAGCTGGTGTTTCTCCTGCAGCTACACAGCAGTAGGTTTGCTGGTGCTATGGAGAAGCACTGCTCACTACATCATGCCTTCTTTTGTACCCAGATTGTGCTAGTCTTACAAAAAAAAAGGTCTTAAATTTAAGAGAATCAAAGTCCTATCAAGCATCATTTCTGACCACAATGGTATGAAACCTGAAATAAATATCAAGACGAAAACTGGAAAATTCAGATACATGAAAATTAAACACACTCCTGAACATCCACTGGGTCAAAGAAGAAATTAAGAGGAAAATTGTAAAAAAAGTCTTGAAAAAAAAAAGAAAATTGAATCACAGTATATCAAAAATTATAGAATACAGAAAAAGTAGTTTAACAGGGAAGTTTATAGCAATAAATACCTATATGAAAAAAAGTAAGATCTCAAATAAACAACCTAATCTTACACCTCAAGGAATTAAGAAAATTATACAAAACTAAGCCCAAAGTTAGTGGACAGAAAAAAAAAATAAAAAGTATCAGAGATGAAATAAACGAAATAGAGACTAAAACAACAATAGAATGATCAACAAAAATAAGGGCCTTTTTAAAAAAATAAACATTGATAAAACTTTAGACTAATATTAAAAGAAGACTCAATAAAATCAGAAATAAAAAAGGGGACATTACAACTGCTAATAGAGGAATACTAAGGATCATAAGAAACTACTATGAACAATTATATACTGACAAATTGGATAAACTAAAAATGCTGTATAAATTTCCAGAAATATACAACTGACCAAAATGAATCATGAATAAATATAAAGTATGAACAAACAAATTTGAGTTAAAAGAATGAGTCAGTCATCACAAACCTTACAAAAAAGACATTTCAGTACCAGATGGCATTACTAGTATATATTACCAAACATCTAAGAAGAATTAATGTCTCCCTGTCTGGTGTGGCTCTGTTGGGTGTCATCCACAAACAAAAATGTTGCTGGTTTGATTCCCAGTCAGGGAACATGCCTGGGTTGTAGGTTCAGTCCCCACACAGAAGGCAACTGATCAATGTTTCTCTCTCACATTGACGTTTCTCTCCCTCTCTTTCTCCTCTTCCCCTTTATCAAAAGTCAAAAAGAAAAAAAGAATTAATGTCAATTCTTTTCAGACTCTTTCAAAAATTTAGAGAGGACGAAATAAATTAAATTCATTTTGCTAGGCCAGCATTACACTGAAATCAAAGCTAGACAAGGACACTATGTGAAAAGAAAGTTACAGTCCTGGCTGGTGTGGCTCAGTGGATTGAGTGCCAGCCTGTGGATCAAACGATCACCAGTTTGATTCCCAGTAAGGTCACATGCTTGGGTTGCAGACCAGGTCCCCAGTAGGGGGTGCACAAGAGGCAACCACACATTGATGTTTCTCTCCCTCTCTCTCTCCTTCCCTTTCCTGCTCTCTAAAAATAAATAAATAAAATTTTGAAAATAAAAAGAAAGTATTTACACCTGTTAAAATTATTATTATCAAAAAGACAAAAAAAAAAGAACAAAAAAAAAACAAGTGTTGGCAGAGAAAAGGAAACCGTTTGTGCACTGTTAGTGGGGATGTAAAACACTATTGCCAATATAGAAAACAGCATAGAGTCTCCTCCAAGAATAAAAAAAAAGTAGAGCTATCATATGATCCAGCAATCCCACTTCTGGGTAAATAGCTTAAGGAAATAAAACCCCTATCTCAAAGAGATATTTGTACTCTTACGTTGTTTGAAGCATTAGTCACAGAAACCAATCTTAAATTATGGAAACAGCCTAAGTGTCTGTTACAGATGCATGGATAAAGACAATATGATATGTCTATACAACGGAATATTATTTAGCCTTAAAAAAACAGCCATTTTTGATAACAAGAATGAACTTAGAGGATATTTCCTAGAGGAAGACAAATGCTGTATAATATCAGTTATATGTGGGATCTAATATATGTAGTATATATTAGACAGTAATATATAGTCAAATGTGACTATACATATTATATATATGTCTATATATATTTGAACCTACAGACATACAGAAAAAGAGTAGAATGGTAGTTGCTTGGACCAGTGAGGGAAATGAGGGGAGGTAGGTAAAAGGGTACAAACTTTCATTTATAAGATGAAAAATTCTGATAATATAATATATGCATGGTGACTACAGTTGATAATGCTACATTTTATGCTTGAAATGTGTTAAGAGCATTGATCTTAAGCATTTTCACCAAAAAAATCAGTATAGAAGTAAGTACAAGAGGTGATAGATGTTCATTTGATTTACATATATCAAATAATCACAATGTACACTTTAAATATATTACCATTTCATTTGTCAATTATATCTCAAAAAAGCTATAAAGAATACTTGGTAGTTCCTGCTAAATTTTCCAAGCTGTAGCCTCATAAGGGAAACTCAGAACTTCTCAAATTTACTTCTACATTAGTACTCAAAGCTACTGCAGAAGCTCTTGCCTCTACTTAGATTATCTCTATTCTTCTCTAACATATAAATATCTATGTGTTTATCCTTTATGACTTACTTTGACTTCAGTCCCAACTGGAAGCCTTCCTTGACAAGTCTTCCCTCTACTCTAGGAAGAGTTTTGGCATTCATAATATATTGTGTATAATAATATATATTTTATGAGGTCTGGAAAAAACCCAGCCATTGTTAACATAAGTAGAAGAATTTGGACAACATCAATGAAACCATCAACCAAGGAGAGTGGACTGGAATGTGCTTGTGTGAACAATGGCAACTTCACTGTACTAGTCAGTGGGGGTGGTAGATGTTCAGTGAGCATGTGGCTGTCTCATTCAAAATGACTGAGCAAGTAGAGCAAAGAATCTGCATCCAATTTTTCATTAAGCTTGAACATTCCTCTGTGGAAACTATTGGGTGATTCACAAGGCTGCAGCTATGGGCAACTGGTGACTGGCAGCTTCATCACAACAATGCCCTGGCTCATGCATCATGTCTCATGCAGAGTTTTTTCTCAAAACATCAAATCAGCCAGGTGACTCAGCTCCCTTACAACACAGATTTGGTGCCCTGAGACTTCCGTTTTTCCCCTAAACTAAAATCATCTGTGAAAGGGAAGAGATTTCAGACCCTCGATGAGATTCAGGAAAATATGATGGGGAAGATGATGGCAATTGGGAGAACTGTGTGAGGTCCCAAGGTGCCTACTTTGAGGGGAACTGAGGCATTATTGTCCTATGTGCAATGTTTCTTGTATCTTGTATCTTCTTCAATAAATATCTCTATTTTTCATAGTGCACGTCTGGATACCTTCTGGACATGCCTCATATAATACATATGTATATGTGTTTGAGCTACATTACACCATAATATCATCCTTTCTTTTGTTTCTGTCTGTTGCAGGAGATTGTATACTCAGAATAAATTTGTATATTTAATATTTAGCCCAGTATCTGAACATACTAGGTTCACAATGAAAGCTTATTGAATACTTGAATGATTGAATCCTTTCTTGACTCCTCTATAAATTGATTTCATCAACTACTACTGCTTTCTCTTATAATTTCAGTTTCCACTTGGCTGTAGAGTTCAATTATTTAAAACTAGTCAAAACAAAGCACATTTTTTAATCTTGATTTTATGATCTTAATTATTACTGATTCTTCTACCTTATCCCTCATTGACTCATTAGTCTTTCAAATATATTTTATCTTATAATTTGGCTTGAATACTTCTGTAATTGCCAAATATCTTCTTATTTCTCATCTTGCTGGAACCTAATGAGATATTTGATATGTGTTAACTATTATCTCTTCCTGGACTTTGAGATTTCCTTCCTTATGTCTTTGAGATTTCATGCTATCTTGGTTTTCTGATTATTTTTCTGACTTTTGTGTCCCTCTTCCCCTCTCTATCACCAATAAGATATATTCTAGTTTATATCGTCTTTATATTTTTCTCAGCTTTCACAACATGTGATCTCAATTAATTTTCCTATAACATGAAGGGTACACAATCTACGCTGTATTTTGTACTTACTGCTCATTTCTTCTTGATATCCTGTTAGCATCTGCTGTTCAACAATTCTAAATTAAAACATGTTATATTCTCCTATGCCATATATACCATCATCTTCTCAACATATTTCAATTGATGATATATTATTCTCTCCACTGCAAAATGAACTTGGAACACAGACATATGTTTACATTCTTCTCTTTCATATGCTTCTGATACAATCAGTCTCTCACTCCTATAAAATTCTCTTCAACTTTATTTTTAACCCTTGATTTTCTATTTTCCAATTCTGTTCATAATTCATATTCCATTTGACTGTATCTTTTAGTTATTTGTAATTTTTATTATGTCCTAATTCAATTCAACATTGATGCTTTCTGCTTGTTCTAAATGTACATAATATAGCACTACTTTATATATAAATAAACTTATAAAGTTTTATTACTTTATATTTGCTCATTACTAATTGATCTGAAATGCTCTTCCTTTATTCTTTACCTGTTGAAAACTTTCTTAACTTTAAAGGCATAGCTCTCAGTACATTGTCTCTGACTGCTTCAGGGAGAATGTCCCCAGCCTCCCAACAATAGCTTGCCTTTTGACTCAAACTCTCCCATCACTTATTTGTTTCACAGTGAGTTGCCCATGTGCTTTTCCCTATGAAAATTGCCCTCATGTTTGAGACTCGTCTTATTCATCTTATTCTTTTCATAGCACTAATCACACTTTGATGGCTTATTGAAATTATAAACTATGTTTTATATTTCCCCTCATCTTGTCTGACATTAAATAAATCTTTATTATTTGTTGAATTAATTTTTCATGATTGATAGACACTAGCTCAGGACTTTGTATATAGCATCCATGTAAGTCGACTGGAAATACAGAATATTACATAATATAATAATATCAAATCCAGAATTTTATATATTTGTATATGAAAAACTAGCATAACAAGACTCCAATAATTTTAGATTTTTCAGTGAACTTGAAGACATTTTGAAATAACTAAGATCCAATCATCATTATTGTAAATATTATTCTAAATTGCAACAAATGAATGCTTACTAGATGTCAGGCACTATATTAAACATGAAACACACAGAATTTCATTTCATTTTCACAGTAACTATAGGCTATTACTAGATGCATGTTTTGCTCATTTTTTGGAGAACATCTTAAAAGTTTATTACAGAAACTGTGTTTTTAGTTATTTTAGAAAAGTTACCATTAAAGTGTACAAAGAATAATAACTTGATTTATTTTTAAGTTTAATTTGAATTACATGTATTGAATGGCATTGGTAATTATATAGGTTTCCAGCATACCATTGTATGACACATCCTATTTTACAGATGGAACATCTACAGTCAGACGATGAGTGTTGTAGTAGATATCCAAACATTTCTGCTTCCGAACTCCGGGCTCTTAAGCAGCACATGCTACTGTTTTCCACTTTGTGCGTTATTCTCCAAATATGTTTTTATTTTTTCCTGATACAAAATAAATTGAAATGTTCTTTGTGAGCCATTCATTCAAGTACTATCAATTGTCCCTTTCCTGATAATAACATGATTCAGAACTTTTAATAATGAATATAATTAAGAAATGATATCATTGCTCCTCTGTTTATGAGACAATAATCCAATTCCTAAATGGCTAACCTAGAAGGCTAAAGGCAGAGCAGTTTATCACAGTTAGAGAATCCAATTACTGCTGAACAAAAGAGAGCCTTGATGTTATTACTATGTAATGCAAGTTTGTGGGTTTAACAGCCCTCTCTACAACGTGTTTTAATGTTATACTGGGAAGATTAAAACAGAAAGGAAGAATACTGCTTTTATTGGATATGTCTGCCAAAGGCTCTCTGAATGATGAAGATATTAATTTCTCAAACAGAGCACTTAACTTGGAGTCAAGATAACTTAAACCTTTCTTATCTGATATGATTCTTAAGTCATTTGGCATCACTAAAATCCACTCTTTATGTTTTAAAGAAACAAACTTCTTGTTTCGTTATCCAATGATGGGATATGCCCGAGGAAAATATCGGGAATCAAGTGTACCGAGGGGGACATGATGTGCACATCAGTGACCAGCTTCAGCAATTCTGTGTGCATACGAACAAGTGTTGTGCTGTACTGTATCGGTGCACGGAACACATCAGAAATGATCAATTTCACTTTCTACACTTGAAAGGTACAATATGCCTCCCACTCTCTGACTTCCTATACAGTCGATTAAAAAAAAAAGGCTTCCCAAATTAAAAAGGATCTGTCACACAGAAGTTAATTGGCATGTCATAGCTTGGAAAAGATGAAAGACATTCTCATGTAACTTAAGCAGTAGTTTATGGGTTTATATTAAAACCAACTTCACGTCCAAAAATTACAAATACTCTCAGAACTATAGATATCTTATATGTGTCATTTGCAAGAATGTCTGTGTTAAATGCCCATATCTGAAATCTGTTCTTAAACTGGACTTCAATTTCAGATACCTATACCCTTAATCATTAAGTAAACTATTTTATTTAAAACATATTTTAGGTATTATTGGGATTACTTGCCTTGCCGTAATGACTAACATATTTCAGAGGAAAGAAGAATGATTTTGTAAATGCAATGAATTTGGCTTTTGAATAACATTGGCATTAACCACAGAGAGCAAATATGGTCACTGCCATAAAATCAAAAGTTCCATGTTAGAGTGTACTACAAAATATTTAAAAATTACTTTTGTGTTCCATTTTAGTTTGAAATTCAATTAAATAATTTCAGATGATAGGTCTAGTAAAAAAATCAATTGGTTTAAGACTAATAGTATAATAAGTAGAAATGGTTTTCATTGATTTTATCAGTTGTGACTATTTTGCAACTTTAGAGAGAGATGATAGATAGAATCTTGATAATTTATAATTTTTGTCACTTATATGTGTTAAAAACCATTCATTCACTTGTTAAAGAACATTAAGGCAGATTTTATTCAAGTGAGGAGGGACAATGAGGTTTTTCCGTGTAGGGGAGAAATTGGGCTTATCTCCAAATACAACAAGGAAAAGTGGGAGGGTACAGCAGATGAGGCCAAGTGATTGGAAAATTACTGAGAGGAAACATTGGGTAAGCGGGCATTTGGGCTAAACCCACCTAACCTGATTCTGGCTGAAAATAGGCCTGGGTGATTGGCGGTCACTGAAGGGGATGGAAAAACATAAGGAACCTGATTAGCTATTGAGGGTGATCAGATATTTTGGAATATTTGGCTAACCTAACTTCACAGCTTTGTCACTAAAAAGTTAAGGCATAGTTGAAAGAAAGCTCAGAGGAGCCTGATTAGAGTTTGGTTGAGAGAGAATCTTGTTTCATTGTTCATAAAAAGAAAATGGTGTCTTTTACCTCTTATTTTCAGCCAAGTGTCCATATCAAAGTGCCATCTACCACCCCACCTCCACGTTGTGTATTTTTTTTTATATGCACATCAACATTTTACATTGGCATGTACACCCCTTAGGAAACTAAATCACATGGATCACATTCAACTATTTCTTGTTTTTGTACAGTTTTATTGGAATGCATCCGTGCAAATTGGTTATGCTTTATCTAAGCTGCTTTCTTTCTGTAATGGAAGTGGTACATACTGTGACAAAGATCATACGTCCCTCAAAACCTAAAATATTACTCTCGTGATTTATAAAAAATTGGCTACCCTCTGTTCTAAATCAATACTTCCATTTCAACTTAATTTTTCTTTGTCTCCTTACTATGTCTTAAAATCCTATTAAAATGGGTCAATCATGGCGTCTAAAATCACATCATTCCCTCTGTCTTTTTGGTACTTTGTATATGCAAATAGTCTTTACCTCGATGAACCTATTCTTTTTGTCAGTATCAGATATCATATTCATTCAAGGCTTAACTTGAATTCCACCCCAAGTCTAACATCCCTCTATTGAAATTGCTCTCCTTTTTCTAAACACCCATGACATTTATTTTTTCAAATTCTAACACTTGCTACATTCTGTTATGTGTTAGAATTATTTGTGCATACATTTCATATCCCTCATTAATCCATTAGTTCTCTGAAAATTATTGCTAGGAATTAGTAATCTAGTTTTCTTCTTTTCTTTTCTTGCAATTAAAAAACAATTATTGTTGTTCAAATATAGTTGTCTCCATTTTTCACCACCACTTTCTCCTGCCCCACCCACCCCTACTTCCCACCCTCAATCCTACCCACCTTTGATTTTGCCCATGGGTCCTTTATATACGTTCCTTGACAATCCTTTCCCTTATTCCCCCCATTATTCCCCTATCCGCTCCTTGCTCGTTACTGTCAGTTTGTTATTTATTTCAATGTCTCTGATTATATTTTGCTTGCTTGTTTGTTTTCTTGATTAGAACCTAATCAAGCACATAAAAACTTCCAGAGCTGATAGATACTTTAGAGTCCATGTGTTTCACAGTAGGAGTTGAAGAAATACAAGTAGATTGCATGATGGATTAAACAATAGAAAGAAGGGGTTGAGAGGCAAGTGAGATATGCATGGTCTCACTAATTGAAACAACAAAAGACAAAAGAATGTACCCAAATCCTGGGATAGGAGTCTGACATCATTGCTTGTGAATACTGCACTGAGATCCAAAGAGGAAATGGTAACAGAGAGTCATGCTAAGACATATTTTTCATGAAACCCTTTGAATGATCAAGAGGATGATCAAAAGTGGAGATGTTGAACTTTCTCAAAGATGGAGCCACTCTGGTCCAGGGTGTAATGTCAACAAACTGAAATGTAGATAACGTTTGTGTCCCTATAAATGCTCCATTTGACCAGAAATGCACCCATTACCCAAATGCCAAGCTAACTCTGGGCCTTCTCCTGATGAACCAGGTTGACTCTGCAGCCCCAGCCAATTACAAATTTTCTGTTCGTCTCTTCTTTGTTCTTTAATCTTTATCCTGTGAACGTTTCTTGCCCTTCCATCTTATTTTGCACTTCCCCAAAAGGAAACTGCCCACTTCATAAAATAAAGTTTGTTTGTATCACCAAATCTTTTTCTTATTTGTTCTTTCAACACTAGTGCCTTCTTTGTATATGAGATTCATAACAATTAAATGAAATAATGTATATAAGAGCCCAATACACCGCCTGTAACATATGAACAATTCAGTGAAAGGCAGTTGCCACTTTTAATGAAAAAATAGAAATAATGCTTAGTACTATGTAAGCACTCAATAAATAAATCAATGAACATCATTTTGATTTAATAAATATAGTTTGATTGCTAAAATAATTTAACATATAAAATGTTAATGACTAATCCATGAAAAATGTTGACCATATTATCAGAAATTTTTGCCCAGTCCTTTGATCCCCAATAAAGATAACTAGAGATGGTATTCTCCCATATCACTATATAAGGCAAGACTACTTTTAAATAAGTGTTTAAAATTTAACAAATATTTTTAGAAAACATCACTATATTTATTATGTTTCATAGCTTGAAATAAAGCATAAACTAATTATAAAATAAATGCTTGATTTTTGTACATAAAGACTAAATTTTATTTTCATATCAGCACAACAAAAATATCATCTTTTGAAGATACAGAATTCTGATACCTAAGTGCCCATCAGTAAACAAATGGATCAAAAATTATGGTACATTTACACAATGGAATACTATGCAGCAGAAAGAAAGGGGGAGCTCCTACCCTTTGGGACAGCATGAATGGAACTGGAGAGCATTATGCTAAGTGAAATACGCCAGATGGTAGAAGGTAAATACCATATGATCTCACCTATAAGTGGAACCTAATCAACAGAACAAACAAGCAAGCAAAATGTAACCAGAGACATTGAAATTAAGAACAAACTGACAGTAACCAGAGGGGAGGTGGGAGGGAGCAATGGGGGGAAAAGGCGGAAGGGTTTACTAGAACATGTATAAAGGACATGTGGACAAAACCAAAGTGAGGTGCGATCAAGGGTGGGAACTGGGATGGCTGGGGTAGGAGGGGAGTGGTGGGGAGAAAATGGAGACAACTGTACTTGAACAACAGTAAAAAATGTGAAAAGAAAAGAATTCTGGTACTTAAATCAAGTAAAACTTTACAATAATTTTTAACTGAACTTTGCAAATAGAATGCTAGGTTTATATTTAAAAGATTACTCAGATTTCTACAAAATTAGCTACCCTTTAGATTTTAATTAAAATCCAGTCTATTTTCTTCATTAAAATAAATCTTTTGCTTACATATAACTTAGCCATGTTTTCTATCATGGTCCACATCACCCATCCAATTACTCACACTTAATAGATCTAAATGAAATTAATATCTATTAAAGGTAATCCTCAACTAATTACCCTCACTGTTGTGTTCACTCTGATAACACTTTTTGATTAGTCTCATAAGGGCAAAGTGTTCAAACATTATGTAGCTCTTATGTGATGTTATTAACTTTGTTTGATATCTTCCTATTTACAGTGCAGACTTCAGTATACCAGGGGAATTACCAAAGACTTTGTTTTCACAATGTTATATTCTCCTTGAATTCTATTTGGTTACACATGAACATGATTTTTTAATTTTTTTAATTGGTTTGTTTCTTTGTGTTTAGTGGATATGTATCATTCCCATTTGGACATATGAGTCAGAGACTCGAGATTCTCTCTAATAATGGGGTTATTATCAGGCAGCATGTGTCAGTAAAAGAAACTAAACAATCACAGGACACAGGGATAGCTAGACACCCAGTTATTCCCCAAAAGAAACCATAGTTGATGGCTTTGAAGAGACCCAGGGCTTTCCAAAATGGAAACATACTGGGTTTATACTTGAGGGTCCCCTAATCACAGTAGGAGTTGTTGGGGTTCACTTGAATTCACTAAATTAATGTGATTTAACAATTCTCTCCCTATCTGTTTTTCTCTGAATGTCCTACTCTGTCCTTACTTATAACTGAATGATCTTACAGGCCTATCTCTGGTTCAAATTCCAAAGGAGAATCTACTGATCCTCACTAGTCTCTTTTTATTATTATTATTATTATGATTAATTAGGCAGAGCTTTCATTTAAGGCTGATAGTCACTGATAAACTTATATTTTTACTTGATTAACCTATATTTTGACTAACTTAACCCTAGAGATGCCATTCTCACTTGATAGATAGTGGATAGATAATTTTTGCCTAGAATTGCTTTCTAGTAGGGTTTGGGAATACATTGGTTTCCCTCAGAAAAGGGCAATGTGAGTTGTAGTATTCATGATCATCCTCTTTAAATTTGATTTATTAAATTTGAACCAGAGACAAAAGTTAGGAATTAGAATGTATTTCAATGCCTGCTCAGTGTTCTTCTGGCCATTTTCAGAGTATAAAATTCCATGTATTGGTCACTGTCAATAGTGCAATACAGAGCAAGAATGGGAACCAAAATGCATTAATATTATGTAGGGCTAGTGTGTAGTCTCAGTTTCCAGCAAAGTGTATTAGTCAGAGTTCTCCAGTAAAAGAGTATTTATATGGAAGATATGTGTATAGGGAAAGTTGGTTTACAGTTGTGGGTGTGCAAAACACAGAGTTAATAAAGCTATTGTAATAATCATAACCTGCATGCCTTTTCCACATGAATAACTCTAAATATACTTTTGCCCACCTGGTGTATATGTAGATGTAGTTGTAGATGTACATCTACATCTAGATATACAGAGAAATAGCTATAGATGTAGATGTAGCTATAGATACATAGATATGAAGGGAGGAGGGAAGGGAACTGAGCATACCTAGGAGCAGAGATGAGCAAAAGCATCAGAATCTGGAGATCTGCAGTTCTTAGTTTCATTTCTTCCTAATGGCCAGCTTTGGATTATCCTTTTGGATCTACAAAATGTACCATTACCCTCATAGTAAATTATTTTTATAAACTAGTTTAAGTCCAGTCTTGCTTATGTGCAAAACCAAAAAAATATCTACTCAGTTCAGGTAGGATAGTGTAGCTGATGGTTCAATGTGGGAGCAGCACACCTAGCAATAAACCTTTAACCTCGTACAGAGGCATACTCCACATTCTCATTGCCAAAAACAATAGCAAGAGAATCTCTAGGAAGGCCCAAAAGTACACTCAATACTACTGTAGAAAGGAGGCCCCTTTAAAAATAGAACTTATGGAATAAGACTGAGCTGCAGACTGTCACTTCTCTTTAGTGTAAGAAATAATATATCTTTACATTAGACTGGTAGGCCTGTAATTTACTAAGCCAGTTTAAGCTACTTTTCTCCTTTGAGGTTTTTGTTGAAATTAATTTGAAGGAAGTTATCGATAAAAGCTTCAATAATATATACTTGGTTATGTTTGCTATTAGGGCAGGGGAGAGTAATGGGAGAAAATGGGGACAACTGTAATTCAACAGCATTAAAAAATAACAATATCTGATCACTCGTGAGAAGTGAATCATTGTCCAGTGTCTCCATGCTCTATTCCATTGCTATGACAATTAGGAGCTGGTTTTGTTATGAGACCAACTGTCAGCATATCCTAGGGCTGTGTTCTAATAACCCTCATTTTACTTAAAAACGCCCACAAAGCACAAGAGTAGTACTGCTGGCAAATCAGATACGCCAAAAAGAAGTCGCTAAATACTTCCCTTAAGCGACAAGACTCCATAGTCTGCTGGCCATATGGAGCAAGCTGAGACCTCCCACTCAAGAATATTCTAGGCCTGCCCACCTGTCAGCTAAGAGCAGATACATAAGCAAGCTTACATGAGATCAACTGAACCTGGAGCAGTATACTATAATCCAACAAGCCAACCCACAAATTGGTGAGACATAAAAACCTGGAACTGTGAAAAGACCAGAGTCAGTCCCAGACAGGGGCCAGTCCAAAAAACAGAGACAGTGAGACAAAATTAACTTTGCTACTCTAGAGAACTGGACAAATTAATTTAAGAAACAGAGGATAGCAAGAAGTCTCACAACAATGGGAAGACGAAGAAGCAACCCCCAAATGAAAGGAAAGGAAGACACCCCAGAAAGAATGATAAATGAAACAGAGGCAAGCCAACTATCAGATATCGAGTTCAAAGCATTGATTATCAGGAAGCTCAAGAGGCTCGATGATCTTGCAGAGAATTTCCAGAAACTACAGGGAAACTACGATGAACTCACTGCAAACTATGTCAACATGAAAAAGGAAATAGAAACTATGCAAAAGGGCCAAGCGGAAATGAAAAATACAATATCTGAACTAAAGAACACAATAGAAGGAATCAAAAGTAGGCTCGATGAAGCAGAGGATCGGATCAGCGAGCTGGAAGACAAAGTAGAAAAAAACATCCAAAAGAGCCGGACCAGGAAAAGAGACTCAGAAAGAATGAAGAGGTATTAAGGGAAATGCAAGACAACATGCAACATAATAATATTCATATAATAGGAATACCAGAAGGGGAAGAAGAAGGGCAAGGAATAGAAAGTGTGTTTGAAAAAGTAATGATGGAAAACTTCCCTAATCTGATGAGAGAAAAAGTCACACAAGTCCAAGAAACACAGAGAGTCCCAATCAAAAGGAATCCTAACAGGCCCACTTCAAGACACATCATCATTAAAATGGCAAAATTCCAAGACAAAGAGAGAATTTTAAAGGCAGCGAGACAGAGACAGGAAGTAACATACAAGGGAGCCCCGATAAGTTTAGCAGCTGACTTCTCAACGGAAACACTCCAAGCCAGAAGAGAATGGCAAGAAATATTCCAAGTAATGAGAACCAGAAGCCTGCAACCAAGACTACTCTACCCAGCAAGGCTCTCAATCAAGATAGATGACCAAATAAGGAGTTTCCCAGACAAAAGAAGTCTAAAAGAATACACCTCCACCAAACCAGCTCTGCAAGAGATGCTAAAGGGACTGATTTAAGGAAAGGAAGGGAAAGAGAAAGAGTGAGGAACACAGGTACAAAAACAAATGGCAATGAATAAGTACCTAACAATAATAACCTTAAACGTTAATGGATTAAATGCTCCAATAAAAAGACATAGAATAGCAGAATGGATAAGAAAGCATGACCCACACATATGCTGCCTACAAGAGACCCACCTCAGAACAAAAGACTTACACAGACTGAAAGTGAAGGGATGGAAACAAGTTGTCCAAGCAAATGGACAAGAAAAAAGAGCTGGGGTAGCAATACTCATATCAGACAAAATAGACTTCAAAAAAACGGCCATAAAGAGAGACCCAGAAGGACACTTCACAATACTCAAGGGAAGAATCCACCAAGAAGACATAAACATTGTAAATATATATGCACCCAACACAGGAACACCCAAATACATAAAGAAAATCTTGGAGGACTTTAAGAAAGATATCGATAGCAACACAATTATAGTAGGGGACTTCAACACCCCACTGTCAAAAATGGACAGATCCTCCAAACAAAATATCAGCACAGACATTGTGACATTGAACAATGCTCTAGAAGAAATGGACTTAACTAATATATATAGGGCTCTCACCCCAAAGAAGCTAAATACACATTCTTTTCAAATGTACATGGAACATTTTCAAAAATAGACCGTATGATAGGACACAAAACACGCCTCAACAAATTCAAAAAAATTGAAATCATACCAAATATTTTCTCTGACCACAAGGGGCTGAAATTAGAAACCAACCCCAAGGAAAAAAACCCAAAACACTCAAAATCATGGAGACTGAATAGCATGCTATTAAACAATGAATGGGTCAAGGACGAGATTAGGGAAGAAATCAAAAAGTTCCTTGAAACAAATGAAAATGAACTGACAACAACCCAAAACTTATGGGACACAGTGAAGGCAGTCCTGAGAGGGAAGTTCATAGCGATACAGGCCTACC
>PVJI01015643.1:0-40544 GCA_004026765.1 Micronycteris hirsuta
TAGAAGAAGTTAAAAAAATATAGAGGGACAGATAGGAAGGAGGGTGGGGAAAAACAACCAAAGAAACAAAGAGAAAACGAGAGAAATAAAAAAATAAAAAATAAAAATTAAAAAAAAGACTTTTGTTGGCTGGCTTCAACAGCGTCAGGCTGGGAGATCTGCTGTCTTCCTGGGCTGCACTCTTAGCTGCCGTTCCGCCACCAGCGGAGTTGCCGGGAGTTTGCAGCACCTCCTCTGGGCCGCCTGACCTCCACCCTGAGTCAGAGTTTATGATGTCTGTGTCTCCCCTCAGTGGGGCTCAATGTAGCTCCTCTGTTTCTCTCGCACGGAGGGACTCAGCACCGCAGGTCTGGGTTGTGTCTCAGGCCCTCCAGGTGTGAGCTCCGTGCCCCTGCATTCGCCGATCGCTTTTGTCTCTGGAATCGGAGCTTGCAAGCCGCAGGCCTGGGCGCCCGGTTGGGCACCTACGCCAACCGCCCCCGATTAGCTCCACCGGGTGCACGCCCAATCCAGGAGCTCTGGGGTTGGGTTTGCCTTTCAATTCAGACTCCAATTCCTCCCGCTGGGATCGCCAGCCTCTGCAGATCAGTTCCCATGTACTCACTGACCTCCGGACTGCTGGGGACCAAGGCTCTTCCAACAGAAGTGCGCGTCTGCTTTGGCAACTCATACACCCCAATCCAGCTCCCTCCCACGGAACCTGGAGCAAACCGGGAAGCTGCTGCTACTGGATCCGCAGACCTCCTGGCTTCCCGTGAGGCCCGAGGGACCCCTTCCCTCCGAAGCAGTCTCCCTACCGGCTGATCTTTCAGTTTTATGCTCAGTCCTGGTTTCCAATCTTCCCCCACACCAGAATACAGCCGGGTGATCACTCTGCTCCTCAGAAAATCGGCCAGATATCCCGCCAGTGGGCCGGAGGAAAGAGATCACACTTCTTCCTTCTCCGCCGCCATCTTTCGCCCTAGGTATTTTATTCTTTTTGAAGCATTTGTGACTGGGATTGTTTTCTTAATTTCCCTTTCTGTTAGTTCATTATTGGCATATAAAATGCAACTGATTTCTGAATATTAATTTTGTATCCTGTTAGTTTGTTGAATTCACCAATCAGTTCTAGTAGTTTCTTGGTGGAATCTTTGGGATTCTCTATGTACAGTATCATGTCATCTACAAATAAAGAGAGTTTTACTTTTTCCTTTCCAATTTGGATGCCTTTTATTTCTTCTTGTCTGACTGCTGTGACTATGATTTCCAGTACTATATTGAATAAGAGAGGTGAAAGTGAACATCGCTGACTTATTCCTGATCGTAAGGAGAACGTTTGTAGTTTTTGCCCATTGAGTATGATATTGGCAGTATGTTTGTCATATGTGGTCTTTATTATGTTTAGGTATGTTCCCTCTATTCCAACTTTGCTGAGAGTTTTGATTATAAATGGGTGCTGGATTTTATCAAAAGCCTTTTCCGCATCTATTAACATGATCATGTGGTTTTTATCCTTCATTTTGTTTGTGTGGTGAATAGCATTTATTGACTTGCAAATGTTGTACCAACCTTGCATTCACAGAATAATCTCACTTTCTCATATGGTGTATGATCTTTTTGATGCATTGCTTTATTTGGTTTACTGGTATTTTGTTGAGTTTTTTAACATCTATGTTCATCAAGGATATTGCCGTATGATTTTTTTTGTAGTGCCTTTATGTGGTTTTGGAATTAGGATAATGCTGGATATGTAAAAAGAACTTGGGACGCTTCTGTCCTCTGGAATTTTATGAAATAGTTTGAGGATGAGAGGTGTTAGTTCTTGGAATGTTTGGTAAAATTCACCTGGGAAGCCATCTTGTCCAGGGCATTTCTTTCTTATGAGTTTTTAAATTACTACTTCAATTTCACTAGGTGTATATACAGAGAATCTGTATACTCAGATTCTCTGATTCTTCCTGATTTTTTTGGAAGATTGTATGTTTCTAGGATTTTTATCCATTTCATCCAGGTTGTCCAGTTTGTTGGCATATAATGGTTCATAATATTTTCTTACAATGTTTTGCATTTCTTTGGTGTCAGTTGTTATTTGCCTTCTTTCATTTATGATTTTACTTTGGGTCCTTCTTTTTCTTGATGAGTCTGATGAAAAGTTTTCAATGTTTATCTTTTCAAAGAGAAACTCTTGGATTTGTTGATCTTTTGTATCTTTTTTTTTTAGATTCTATTTTGTTTATTTCTGCTCTGATCTTTATTATTTCCTTCCTTCTACTCACTTTGGGCTTCATTTGTTGTTCTTTTCAAAGTTCCTTTAAGTGTGAAGTTAGATTGTTTATTTGAGCTTTTTTTGTTGTTGTTTTTTGAGATAGTCCTGTAATGCTATGAATTTCCCTCTTAGTACTGCTTTCCCTGTGTCCCACAGATTTTGGATTTTTGTATTCTCATTTTCATTTGTTTCAAGGTATCTTCTGATTTCTTCCTTGATCTCATTGTTACTCATTTATTGTTTAATAACATGATATTTAGCTTCCATGTCTTTGTGTGTTTTTCAGTGTTCTTCTTGTGACTGATTTCTAGTTTCATAGCATTGTAGTCAGAGAAGATGCTTGATTCCAATCTTCTTAAATTCATTGAGACTTGTTTTGTATCCCAACATGTGGTCTATCCTAGAAAACGTTCCATATGTACTTGAAAAGTGTGTATTTCTGTGCTTTGGGGTGAAATGTTCTGAAGATATCAGTAAATCCATTTGATCTAGGGTGTTAAGGCCACTCTCTCCTTGTTGATTTTCTGCCTGGAAGATCTATCCATTAAAGTCAATGGGGTGTTCAAATCCCCAACTATGACTGTATTTCCCTTGATCTCTCCTTTTATGTCCATCAAGAGTTGCTTGACATATTTAGGTGCTCCTATGTTGGGTGTGTTAATGTATACTAAGGTTATATCCTCTTGTTGGATTGTTCCTTTTATCATTATGTCTTTCTTTGTCTCAATTTAGCCTTGGTTTTAAAGTGCATTTTGTTGGATATAACTACTGCTACTCCAGATTTTTTTCTTTTTCATTTGCATGAAATATATTTTTCCAACCATTTACTTTTAGTCTGTGTGTATCATTTGATCTGAGATGGGTCTCTTGGAGGCAGCATATATATGGGTTTTTTTTTCCTATCCATTCAGCTACCCTTGTCTTTTTGTCAGAGCACGTAAGCCATTTACATTTAAGTTGACTATTGATAGATAGGTATGTAGTGCCATTTTATTTGTAGACTCCTTTTTATTGTTAATTTTTAAATATATATTTTTGATTATGCTATTACAGTTGTCCCATTTCTTTTCTCCCCATTATTCACCTCTGCCTTGTACCCCTACTCCCACCAGCATCCACCCCCCCAACCCCCCGGCCTTACTTCATGTCCATGGGTCATACATATAAGTTCTTTGGCTTCTCCATTTTGTTTACTATTCTTAACCTCCCCCTGTCTATTTTGTACCTATCATTTATGCTTCTTATTCCCTGTACCTTTTCCCCCATCCTTTCCTCCACCCCTCCCAGCTGATAACCCTCCATTTCTGTGATTCTGTTCCTGTTCTAGTTGTTTTCTTACTTTGTTTTTGTTCTTTTTTTTTTTTTTAGGTTCAGTTGTTGATAGTTGTGAATTTGTTGTCATTTTTCTATTCATAGTTTTTGATCATCTTTTTTATCTTAGACAAGTTCCTTTAACATTTCATATAATAAGGACTTGGTGATAATGAAGTCCTTGAACTTGACCTTATCTGGGAAGCACTTTATCTGCCCTTCCTTTCTAAATGATAGTTTTTCTGGATAGAGTAATCTTTGATGTAGGTCCTTGCCTTTCATGACTTTGAATACTTCTTTCCAGTCTCTTCTTGCTTGTAAGGTTACTTTTGAGAAATCAGCTTATAGTCTTATAGGAACTTCTTTTTAGGTAACTGTCTTCTTTTATTTTGCTGCTTTTATGATTCTCTCCTTATCTTTAATCTTGGGTAATATAATTATGAGGTACCTTGGTGTGTGCTTCCTTGGGTCCAACTTCTTTGGGACTCTCTGAACTTCCTGGACTTCCTGGAAGTCTATTTCCTTTTCCAGAATGGGGAAGTTCTCCTTCATTATTTTTTCAAATAAGTTTTTAATTTCTTGCTCTTCCTTTTCTCCTTCTGGTACCCCTATGATTCAGATGTTGGAATGTTTAAAGTTGTCCTGGAGGTTCCTAAGTCTTTCCTCATTTTTTTTGAATTCTTGTTTCTTTGTTCTTCTCTGGTTGAATGTTTATTTATTCCTTTTGGTCCAAACTGTTGATTTGAGTTCTGATTTCTTTCCCTTCACTTTTGCTTCCTTGTATATTTCCCTTTATTTCACTTTGCATTGCTTTCACTTCTTCCTCTATTTGTGACCATACTCAACCATTTCTATAAGCATCCTGGTTACCAGTGGTTTGAACTTTGCATCTGCTAGGTTGGCTGTCTCTTTATAACTTAGTTCTATTTTTGGAGCTTTGATCTGTTCTTTCACTTGGGCCATATTTTTATGTCTCATCCTGGTCCTCCAGCTGCTGCCTTGCCACACATCCTCTCCATCCTGGTTGCCCGTCTCCACCCCTCCTACCAAACTGGATGGATATTTCTCTTTTAACTCCTTGGTTGTCAGAATTCCATACAGTTTGATTTTCTGGCTGTTGTGGTTAGTTTTTGTTTTTAAATTTGTTGTCATCTTTCTTTTGGTTGTGTGAGGAGGCAAAGTATATCTACCTATGCCTCCATCTTCTATTGTTAGGATCTTTTCCTCTGTTTCTTTTCTTTCTCCTCCTGCTCCTCCCCCTTCTTCTCCCCTCCTCCTCCTCCTTCTTCTTCCTATTCTCTTTCTCTTCCTCTTCTTCCTACCCTCCTCCTCTGCCTCCTCCTTCTTTTTCTCCTCCTCCTCCAGGCAAGCCCTTTAACATTTGTTGCAGTATTGGTTTGGTGTTAACAAACTCCTTTAACTTTTTAATGTCTTGGAAAGTCCTTAGTTTGCCTTCAATTTCAAATGATAGCCTCTCTGAGTAAAGTTGCCTTGGTTTTAGATGCTTGCTTTTCATCACTTTGAATATATCACACCACTCCCTTCTGGCCTGAAATATTTCTGTTGAGTAATCAGATGCCAGTCTAGTTGCTGCTCCCTTGTAGGTAAATACCTGCTTTTCTTTTGGGGCTTTTAGGATTCTCTGCTTGTCTTTTAGCCTTGACATTTTAATAATAATGTGTATTGATGTTGGCCTCTTTGGGTCCAACTTATTTGGGATTCTGTGATCTTCCTGGACTTATGTAACTTTTTCCTTCACAAGATTAGGTAAGATTCAGTCATTATTTCCTCAAATAGGTTCTTGATCCCTTGCTCACTCTCTTCTCTTTCTGGTATTCCTATGATGCAGGTGTTATTATGCTTCATATTGCCCAAAATGTTTCCTAAGTTATCCTCATTTTTTTAAAATTATTTTTTCTTTTTGTTGTTCTGCTTGGGTGTTTTCTTCTACCTTGACTTCCTAATCACTGATTCGATCCTCTGCTTTGTCTAACTTACTGTTTATTCCTTCCAGTGTATTATTTATTTCAGATATTGCATTTTTTTTTTCATTTGAATTTTGATTGAGATTCCTGGCCAGGAATTTCTCAGATGACTTTTATTTTTTATTTTTATTTTTATTTTTTTAATAATTACTTTATTGTTGTTCAATTACAGTTACTTGCATTTCTTAATTTTGACTGGTCCTTTTTTACGGTTTCTATGTGTTTTTCCATGCTCTTGAATATACTTATAATTATTACTCTAAACTCTCTATCTCATAAATTGCTTGCCTCCATTTCATCTAGTTCTTCTGGAGAATTCTCTTGCCCTTTCGTTTGGGGTCTGTTTCTTTGTCTTCCCATTTTGGCTTCTTTTTTTTTGTATTTTTCTCCTTTGATGTTAAACTAATCAGCTGTTAAACTGATCAGTTGTTAATATAATCAAGCTGTAATCAGCAGTCTGGCTTAAGTACCACAGAGTAGGGCAGAATAATTCCTGTGGGCAGGGCTTTTGCTTCCCCTCAAGCTGATGCATCTAGCAGGGGATCGTTTTGCCTGAGAAAGATGGCTCCTGCAGGATGGGGAATGGCTAAGCACAGGGATACTTGTGGCTGCTCCTACAATTGTCTCCTTACAGCCACCAACCTCAGAGTGTCCTCAAGTGTCTCTAGTCCATTTGCCCTCCCTCTGCCCTAGCCCATAGTAAGTGACTACAAACAAAATTTTGAGCATTGGCCCTTTAAGAGTCTCTCTGCATCTCCAGCCATCTCTCCCTGGCAGAAAGAAACCCTGCTGCTTTTCATAGCTGGATATTATCTGGGTTTCTTTCTGGCTCTGGTGCTGTAGGCTGGGGAGCCCAGCTTGAGGTTTAGACCCCACACTTCTCACAGGAAAACCCCAGGTGCTGGAATATCCCTCTGGAACTTCAGCTGCCTCCAGTGGAAGCCCAGCCAGCCCTCTTGCACCTTCTCCTCACTCCCTAGCAGTCACGCTGTGGTGAAATGATTTCTTCTGTCTGTCTGTGATCATAAGACTTCTCTCCAGCTAATATTCAGTTGGTTATTCTGGATGCTTTCTCTACAATTTAGTTGTAATTCCAGATTTATCCTGGGAAGAGGTTAGTGTAGCTTCCACTTACTCCTCTGCCATCTTGGATTGGAGAAGTCTTCTTTTAAAGGAGAGTTAAGAGACTAACCAATTCTAATAGCACCTCACCTAAATATATATTACATATAGGCATACACACACATGAGTGCCTGGGTATGTATATCTTATAACACACACACATGCACAGCTATACTTACCCTCACAATGTTTTAGCTTTTCCAAAACAGTTTGATACCCATTATGTCAATCAAATCAGCATATAAACTTATTGTTAATTACTTAAGTCAAACTTTGGTTTAATTTTAGTTTATATGTAAAAATAATTTTATAGACTAAGGATGTCATCTTGTTGATATGTTCATACATTTTGAAGATGTTAAGTTAGTCTCTGATTCCTGTAGATTTCTCAGTGGCATTGTACAAAAGGACAGAGAAGGCATATGTCTCCCAGGCTGCAGGCTGGAGAGATGTAATAAATTTGCCAGTTTTTTTCCCCAGCCTTTTCTCTCCCTTATTATCTCACAGTGCTTTAGTGTTTTACTCCCCCCCCCCCAACCATGGGAATACTAGTTTATTTTTTTATTTTTAAAAATTTTTTAAAAATATATCTTATTGATTATGCTATTACAGTTGTCCCATTCCCCGCACCCCCCGTATTCCCCTCTGCTCCCTTCCCCCCAATTCTCTGCCCTTTAGTTTTTGTCCATGGGTCATACATATAAGTTCTTTGGCATCTACATTTCCTATACTATTCTTCACCTCCCCTGTCTGTTTTCTACCTACTGCTTATGCTACTTATTCTCCATACTTTTTCCTCCTCTCTCCCCCTCCCAATCCCCTGTTGATATTCGTCCATGCCTTATATAAATCCCTTTAACATTTCATAAAATAAAGGCTGGGTGATGATGAACTCCTTGAACTTGACCTTATCTGAGTAGCACTTTATCTACCCTTCCATTCTAAATGAAAGTTTTGCTGGATAGAGTATTCTTGGATGTAGGTTCTTGCCTTTCATGACTTGGTATACTTCTTTCCAGCCTTTTCTTGCCTGAAAGGTCTTTTGAGAAATTGGCTGACAGTCTTATGGGAATTCCTTTGTAGGTAACTGTCTCCTTTTCTCTTGCTGCTTCTATGATTCTCTCCTTATTTTTAATCTTGGGTAAAGTAATTATGATGTGCCTTGGTGTGTTCCTTTTCGGGTCCAACTTCTTTGGGACTCTCTGAGCTTCCTGGACTTCCTAGAAGTCTATTTACTTCACCAACTTGGGGGAGTTCTCCTTCATTATTTGTTCAAATAAGTGTTCAATCCCTTGGTCTTCCTCTTCTCCTTTTGGCACCCCTATGATTTGGATGTTGGGACGTTTAAAGATGTCCTGGAGGTTCCTAAGCCTGTCCTCATTTTTTTGAATTCTTGTTTCTTCATTCTTTTCTGGTTGAATTTTTTTCTTCCTTCTAGTCTACTGCGTTGATTTGAGTCCCAGTTTCCTTCCCATCCCTATTGGTTTCCTGCACATTTCCCCTCATTTCCTTTAGCATATCCTTCATTTGTTCATCTAATTGTGACCAAATTTCAACCAATCCTGTGAGCTTCCTGATTACCAGTGTTTTGGACTGTGCATCTGATAAGTTGGCTATCTCTTCGTGGCTTAGTTGTATTTTTTCTGGAGCTTTGGTCTGTTCTTTCACTTGGGCCATTTTTTTTTTCTTGGTGTGCTCGTTACTTTAAGGGGCAGAACCTTAGGTGTTCACCAGGGTGGGGTAACCCATGTCATTGTGTTATGATGCTGCCTGTGAGGGTGGGGCCTGAGAGGGAACAATGGTGCGTGCTCTGCTGTCTGCCGGCTTCTATTCATTTCCCCCACTACCCACAAGCAAGTTGGGTCCTTCTGCACTGGCTCTGGGGTGGGTGGGTGCACTTGCATAGTTCCAAGTCCCTGTGGGTCTCTCCAATGAACTCTCCTGTGAGGCTGGGAGTTCCTCCTGCTGCTGCCTTAACCCCCACAGGTGTTTTCAGTTGGTGGTTTGAGGCTTTATTTCCCCATGATTGTGGGTTGCTCGGTCTGCTCCACTCCCCAGCTCGTTCTCCTGGTGTATCTGCATGTGAATGAGGGACCACCGGGTCCACCAGTCTTAGCCCCGCTGGGTCTGGGTGGGCCAGCTGCAGGTTTTGTGGAGTATGCCAGCCGTGTTTTGGCCAAGCGCACCTGCTGTGGGCCTCTCTGGGCAGCTGCAGCATTGCCAGTACCGCTCCACAAACCACTGTCTTGCCACACACTCTCCGCCGGTTCCACCCAGCTTACTGGTCTGGATGAATGTGTCTTCTTTAACTCCTTGGTTGTCGGACTTCCACTCAGTTCAATTTTCTGTGAGTTCTGGCTGTTTTTGTTTTTTTAAATTGTTTTTCCTCTTTTGGTAGTGCGAGGAGGCGCAGTGTGTCTACCTACACCTCCATCTTGGCCGGCAGTCCCAAATTTGCCAGTTTTGCAAGTGCCAGCATGGCAGCCACAGTGATGGGAGGGAGGGCACCAGCCTCCCTTATTCTGCCCTCTGTTAACTGAAGTTAAGAATCAGAAATAAAAAACACACAGAGGAAGTTAGAACTATCAAACTCAACCACATTTTAAGGACGTGAAATAGTAATCTCTCTGAGATTTATTTATCTTTTGGTTTTATTTATGTTTTGTTTTAGTGTTTGTATTTTAAAGAGAAAAATAACACTACAACTAAATAAGATTTGACACAATAAGACCAAGCTTCAGGAACTGGCTTGGAAAAAGTTCTCCCACCATATGGCAGGGGTTTGGAATAACTGGCCTTTAAGCCCTTCCCAGCCCAATTTGATGCTTTCTATGATTGTGAGTTACACGACCACCATGTCAACAGAGATCATTGCAATTGATGTTAACCAAGTCCTAGAACTCCCTGTCCCTGTGCGAGATAGCCTCAGTATTGCATCTTAGCTGAGTTGTATCTGGTCTATAGGCTGGTTTATGCAGTTCCTTAGTCAGCCAGGAGGAACTTCAGGAAATTTGGACATGGAGGAACTCTAGAATTTACCTTGTGCCACCTGCATTAGGATGCAACCTCCTTCTCAATGCTTCTTAGGATGAGGGATAACAACAGCAGCCAAAGTTGGGAGAAATGAAGTTCTTCGTGTAGGGACATGTGTACAATATATTTTATAGGGGGTGGTGTAAAGGGAGGGAGAAAAATGCCCATTTGGGGCAGAGGGACAGGTTTTCAAGGGCACTAGTCTTGTCCTTTTTTTCTTTTATAAACCTCACTTGAGGACATTTGTTCATTGCTTTTGGAGAGAGAGAAAGGGAATAGGGAAGGAGGGAGAGAGAGCAAGAGAGGGAGAGAGAAACATCAATGTGAGAGAAACATTGGTCAGTTGCCTTCTCATACACACCCCAACCAGGGATCAAACCTGCAACCTGGGTATGTGCCCTGAGTAGGAATCAAACACATGACCTTTTGGTCTATGGGATGATGCTCCAACCAATTGAGGCACACTGGCCAGGGAAAGGGTACTAGGTTTATCCTTTGGCCTTCATACCTCTTTATCAGCATTGTATGTGGGAGAGCCTGAGAGAGGGCAGAAAGGAAGTTTTAATGAGCCCATATATCTTATTGCATGCATGTCCTAGAACCTTGGTGTTACTGTCTGCCTTGATATTGCTGTTTTCAGGGAGTCAGTACCAGGAGGGGAGGCCTTTATTCCAATGCAAGAAGCAGCAGCATACAAGTTAAGTGCATGGAGTCTGGAGCCAGGCTCTTTCTAGCTGCACAACCCTGGGCATGTCACTTACCCTGTTTCTGTTTCTTCATCCATTAAAATGAGAATAGTTACAGGATCAGTGTGATGATTAAATTATATCTTCATATTAAATAGAGTATTACAGACATATGTAATATAAATATATAATAAATCACTTCATACATTTATTGCTTCTCATGAAGCATGTATTTGAGCTCCATCTGGGCATCTAGAGTAAGACCAGGGTTAACTCCTACCCTCAAAGAGCTCATGATCAGAGGGAGAGTTTCTGGGAGAGCATTCACTGAAGGTATGAGATTGGCCGGATCAGAATAAGTCTGATCATCCGGGACAATGGGATGGCAGTCTCTGAGGAAAGGACAGGGGATGGAAGCAACCAAGAGGAGAATCTTGTTAGCCTAATGCTGCATGTGAGTGGCCTCTGATCACCACACTTGTTCTCTGTGTTAGTGAGAATTGTACTTTCCACATGAAGGTGCCGCTTTTCCATGACAAGTTATCCCTCCATTACCCAGTCATAGAGCTTTGGTGGCAGCCCTTCATTAGTACCCTGAGAGAACTCTTCTTTGGCTCTAACTGTGTCACAGAGATCAGGGACCTGGCTGTGGCTGCTGATTCAGAGAGCATATACATAATCGCTCAGCTTCTATTGGCACAGAACAGAGAAAGCGACAAGTCTGCAGTTAATGTTATTTCAGGGATGATGAGCTGTCTAAGACCAGCAATTTGGCAAAAAAGAGTTTGCAAGACTCCAAGTAAATTTATCATTTTATGTTTCCCTCCTCTTTCTTCAGTGTTAATGCAAGTTATCAGTTGAATTTCATATATTCCGAAGTTGAATTTCCTGGCAGTCATGGATGCTACATCGAAAGCAGAATGCTAAGTACAGCATGCTTTTCTTTTGCACCCAAATGAATCTTGGAGCTATATATATTCAATTATTCTGTTTTGCTTTGGCTTTATAGTTTTCTGACCCAGATACTATATCATTTCATTTAGTTCTTGACATTTTGGTTTAGCCATTGTTACTACACCAACTTAAGTTGTACCCAGATATTTATAATAGCAGGCAAATGTACTTTTTCTAGAGTCATGCGAATGTCTTCTAATTTTATAATTTTTCCTGGCATTCTTTAGGGTCAAACAAAATTTGGAAGCATCATAAGACATTGTATTTTAAAAATACTGTCAGAAAATTCTACTGGCTAAAAAGGATAAACATTCATATTGGGGGAGGACCCAGAGTTGTCCAAAGAGGAATTTGCCTGTGGATTCTGACCAAGGTGAAAATGATGTAGGGTGCCAGCAGTAGGATAAGAGAAAGGAGTACAGTGACAGTCAGAGGGTAGAGTGACAAATTATGGACTTGAGCCCAGAGTTTCCTTGACATAGATATTACAGGCTTCCAGCAGAGGAGTCTTAAAAAGGTCATAAAAAGCCTTGACAGTTTGATGAATCTACATTCATACACACATACTTTTTTCATGGTAAAGAATGGGATCCTATAAAATCATTTTGTAATGAGGAAAAGGATTATCTTTGTGTAGGCTAACTGAATGGGTACTAGGCACCATGCCACCTGCTGCCTACTGTCCCCACAATGTACCTCTTTACACTGATGTACTGTGGGGTGTTTCAAATCTTCCTTTAATGACAGTGGTGATGATGTGTTGTTTTTCAGCCTTCTTGAAGCCTTTCTGCATTTTGAGAACTCTTTTTTATATTGGTTATCAGAACCAGTGTGTCCCCTAGCCAAGGGAAACTCCTCCTGCATGTGAGCCGGTTCACAGCTCCAGTCAAAGGTGGAGTGGGTGATATGGCCGCGACTTTTCCTTGAAAAACCTACAGTGGTTCCTTACTGTGGTCAATAATGGAATTAAAGTTATGGTACATTTGCACAATGGAATACCACATGGCAGAAAGAAAGAAGGAGCTCCTACCCTTCACAACAACATGGATGGAACTAGAAAGTATTATGTGAAGTGAAGTAAGCCAGGTGGTGAAAGACAAATGCCATGTGATCTCACCTGTAAGTGGATCCTAATTAACAAAACAAATTGGCAAGCAAAATATAGCCAGAGACATTGAAATCGACAACAAACTGATAGTAACCAGAGGGGAGGGTAAAGGGAAACAACATGGAAAAGAAGCAAAAGGGATGTAAATGAACATGAATGAGGGACCCCTGGATGGAGCCAAGGAAAGAGGTGGATTGAGAGTGGGAGGTGGACATGGGTAGGGCAGGGGGAAGTGGTGGTGGGAAAATGGAGTCAACCGTATTTGAATATCAATAAGAAAAAGTAAAAAAGTTACAGAGCACTGTTCCCTGAGAAGTTCAAAAGCACTTTATAGATGCTGTGGCATTGATCCTTATAACATGAGTGTAACAGGGAGAAGGAGCAAGCATTGTCATCATTTTGTAAATGGGAAACTTCACCCGAGGGAGGCCGAGATGACTTTCCTTTCATGTGAAGCAGGTTATGGTGTAGAGGTTTCATGAATTATGCTGTGCTGTGCTAATCATCCCGCTAAAATGCACTACCCCTAGATCAGCCTTTCTCAATAACGATGTTAATGCAGGATATCTCAAAGACTTCGCTCCACTGTGGAAAGCCATTTAAAGATAATTTATTTCCTTTTAAAAAATTATTTTATTGTTCAGTTACAGTTGTCTGCATTTACTTCCCACCACTCCCCCCCCACCCCAGCCATCTCCACCTACCTCCCTTGCTTCCACCCCCCCCCCTTGGTTTTATCTATGTGTACTTTATAGTAGTTCCTGGAAACCTTCCCAGCTCCCCTCTAGTTACTGTCTGTTTGTTCTTAATTTCAATGTCTCTGGATATATTTTGCTTCCTTGCTTGTTTTGTTGATTAGGTTCCACTTAAAGGTGAGATCATATGGTATTTGTCTTTCACCGCCTGGCTTATTTCACTTAGCATAATGCTCTCCAGTTCCATCCATGCTGTCGCAAAGGGTAGAAGCTCCTTCTTTCTTTCTGCTGCATTGTATTCCATTGTGTGAATGTACCATAGTTCTTTTTTTAACTTTATTGTTCTTCATTTACAATTGTCTGCATTTTCTCCCCTTCCCTTCTCCCTACCCCACCCAACCCCACCTCCCTCCCTTGCTTCCACCCCCCCCCCCTTGGTTTTGTCCATGTGACATTTGTAGTAGTTCCTGAAAACCCTTCTCTCCACAATCCCTTCTCCCCTCCCCTCTGGCTATTGTTAGATTGTTCTTAATTTCATTGTCTCTGGTTATAATTTGCTTGCTTTTTTCTTTTGTTGCTTATGTTCCAGTTAAAGATGAGATCATATGGTGTTTGTCCCTCACTACCTAGCTTATTTCACTTAGCATAATGCTCTCCAGTCCCATCCATGCTGTTGCAAGGGTATAAGTTCCTTCTTTCTCTCTGCTGCATAGAACTCCATTGTGTAAATGTACCATAGTTTCTTGACCCACTCATTTGCTGATGGCCACTTGGGTTGCTTCCAGCACTTGGTTATTGTAAATTGTGCTGCTATGAACATTGGGGTGCTTAGGTTCTTTTGGATTGGTGTTTCAGGGCTCTTAGGGTATAATCCCAGAAGTGGATTTTCTGGGTCAAAAGGCAGTTCCATTTTTAGTTTTCTGAGGAAGTTCCATACTGCTTTCCACAGTGGCTTCACCAGTCTGCATTTATACCAACAGTGCACTAGTATTCTCTTTTCTCCACATCCTCTCCAACTCTTGTTGTTTGTTGATTTGTTTATGATGGCCATTCTGACTGGTGTGAGGCAGTATCTCATTGTGGTTTTAATTTGCATCTCTCTGATGGCTAGAGATGCTGAGCATCTTTTCATATGTTTCTGGGTCCTCTGTATGTTCTCCTTGGAGAAGTGTCTGTTCAAGTCTTTTGCTGATTTTTTTATTTGTGTTGTGTGTCTTCCTGGAGTGGAGTCATATGAGTTCTTTATATATTTTGGAGATCAAACCCTTGTCTGAGGTATCATTGGCAAATATGTTTTCCCATACTGTTGGTTCTTTTTAAATTTTGTTGCTGTTTTCTTTAGCCATGCAGAAGCTTTTTAATTTGATGAGATCCATTTGAGGTTTGTTCTTTCATGCCCTTGCTCTAGGGCACATATCGGTGAAAATATTGCTGTGTGGAATTCTGAGATTTTCCTGCCAATGTTTTCCTCTAGGACCTTTACAGTATCACAACTTATATTTAAGTCTTTTATCCACCTTGAATTTTTTTTTTGTGTATGGTGTAAATTGGTGATCAAGTGTCTTTTTTTTTTTTTTTTTGCATGTAGATGTCCAGATCTCCCAACAACATTTGTGGAAGAGGCTATTTTTACTCCATTTTATGCTGCTGACAATTTGTCAAATTTTAATTGATCATAGACACTTGGGTTTATTTCTGGGCTGTATTCTGTTCGATTGGTCTATGTGTCTGTTCTTATGCTAGTACCAGGCTGTTTTGATGACAGTGGCCTTGTAATACAGTTTGATATAAGGTATTGTGACCCCCCCCCACACTTTGTTCTTCTTTCTCAAAATTGCTGCAGCTATTTGATGTCGTTTATGGTTCTATATAAGTTTTTCAAATGTTTCTTCTATATCTGTGAAATATGTCATTGGTACTTTAACAGGGATTGCCTTGAATCTATAAATTGCTTTGGGTAGTGTGGACATTTTGGTGATGTTGATTCTTCCAATCCATCAACACAGTAAATGCTTCAATTTGTTTGTGTCTTCCTTAATTTCTTTCTTCAGTGTTGTATAGTCTTCTGAGTACAGGTCTTTTACCTCCTTGGTTAGGTTTATTCCTAGGTATTTCATTTTTCTCGTTACTGTATGAAATGGGATTTTTTTCCTGATTTCTATTTCTGATATTATATTGTTAGTGTACACAAATGCCTCTGATTTCTGAATATTGACTTTGTGTCCTGCTGTTTTGGCAAATTCACTTATTAGGTCAAGGAGTTTTTTTGATGAAATCTATAGGATTTTCTATGTACACTATCATGTCATCTGCAAACAATGACAGTTTTGCTTCCTCCTTTCCAATTCTGATGCCTTTTATTTCTTCTTCTTGTCTGATTGCTGTGGCTAGGACTTCCAATATTATGTTGAGTAGAAGTGATGAAAGCAGACATCCTTGTCTTGTTCCTGATCTTAGTGGGAAAGCTCTAAGTTTTTGCCCATTGAATATGATGTTGCCTGTACATCTCTCATATATGGCCTTTAATATGTTGAGGAATGCTCCCTCTATTCCCACTTTTCTAAGTGTTCTTATCATAGATAGGTGCTCACCTTATCAAATGCTTTTTCCACATCTATTGCTATGATCATGTGATTTTTGTCGTTCATTTTATTTATGTGATGTATTACATTTATTGATTTGTGAATATTGTACCATCCTTCCATCCCTGGGAGGAATCCCACTTGGTCATGGTGTATGATCGTTTTTAACATGTTGCTGGATGCGGTTTGACAATATTTTGTTGAGGATTTTAGCATCTATGTTCATCAGCAATATTGGCCTGAAGTTTTCTTTCTTTGTTATGTCTTAATCTGGTTTTGCGATTAGGATGATGCTGGCTTCATAAAAAGAGTTTGGGGGTCTTCCCTCTTCTTGGATATTTTGGAATAGTCTGTGAAGAATAGGGCCTAGCTCTCCCTTAAATGTTTTGTAAAATTCTCCTATGAAACCATCTGGTTCAAGGTTTTTGTGTGTCAGGAGTTTTTTGATTACTACTTTCATTTCATCAGCTGTTAGTGGTCTGTTCAGGCTTTCTGCTTCTTCTTGATTCGGTTTTGGAAGATTATATTTTTCTAGAAATTTGCCCTTTTCACCTAGGTTTTCAAATTTCTTGACATATAGTTCTTTGTAGTAATTTCTTACAATCATTTGTATTGTGGTATCAGTTGTAATCTGTCCTCTCACTTCTGATTGTGTTTATTTGGATCCTCTCTCTTTTTTCTTCATGAGTCTGCTTAAAGGCTTGTCAATTTTATTTATCTTTTCAAAGAACCAACTCCTGGAGTTACTGATCCTTAGAATTGTGCTTTTAGTCTCTGTGTTGTTTATTTCTGCTCTGATCTTGGTTATTTTCTTCCTTCTACTTGCTCTGGGCTGCCTTTGTTGTTGTTCCTCCAGTTCTTGTAGGTGTAGGGTTAGGTTGTTTGTTTGAAATGTTTCTATCTTTTTTTAGGTAGGCCTGTATTGCTATGAACTTCCCTCTCAGGACTGCCTTCACTATGTTCCATAAGTTTTGGGTTGTTGTGAGTTCATTTTCATTTGTTTCCAGAAACTTTTGATTTCTTCCTTGACCACATTCTTGACCCATTCATTATTTAATAGCATGTTATTCAATATACATGAGTTTAAGTGTTTTTGGGTTTTTCCCTTGAGGTTGGTTTCTAGTTTCAGTCCCTTGTGGTCAGAAAATATGCTTGATATGATTTTAATTTTCTTGAACTTGTTAATGCTTGTTTTGTATCCTATCATGTGGTCTATCTTTGGAAATGTTCTATGTGCATTTGAAAAGAATGTGTATTTTGCTTCTTTGGGATGAAAGGATCTATATTCTCAGTTAAGTCCATTTCATCTAGGGCATTGTTCAACGCCACAATATCTTTGTTGATATTTTACTTGGAAGATCCACCCATTTTTGACAGTGGGGTGTTGAAATCCCCTACTATAATTGTGTTGCTGTCAATATCTTTCTTGAAGTCCTCCAAGGTTTTCTTTATGTATTTGGGTGCTCCTATGTTGGGTGCATATATATTTACAAAGTTTATGTCTTCTTGATGTAATCTTCCCTTCAGTAGTATGAAGTGACCTTCTGGATCTCTTTTTATGGCCCCTTTTTTGAAGACTATTTCATCTGATATGAGTATTGGTACACTGGCTTTTTTTTTTTTCTGTTCTTTTGCTTGGAAAATTTGTTTTCATCCCTTTACTTTCAGTCTGTGTAGGTTTTTTGTCCTGAGGTGGGTCTCTTGTAGGCAGAATATGTGTGGGTCTTGCTTTCTTATCCAGTCAGCTATTTCATGTCTTTTGATTGGAGCATTTAATCCATTTACATTTAAGGTTATCATCGATAGGTACTTATTCATTGCTCTTTTTTTGTACATGTGTTCTTCTCTTTCTCACTCTTTTTTCCCTTTCTTAAAGCAGACTCTTTAGCATCTCTTGCAGTGATGGTTTGGAGGAGGTGTATTCTTTGAGACTTCTTTTGTCTGGGAAACTGCTTATTTTGCCTTCCATTGTGATTGAGAGCCTTGCTGGATAGAGTAGTCTTGGTTGCAGGCCTTTGTTTTTCATTATTTGGAATATTTCTTGCCATTCCTTTGTGGCTTGGAGTGTTTCCATTGAGAAGTCAGTTGCTAGCCTTATCGGGGCTCCGTTGTATGTTGCTTCCTGTTTCTCCCTTGCTGCCCTTAAGATTCTCTCTTTGTCTGGTAGTTTTGCCATTTTAATGATGATGTGTCTTGAAGTGGGCCTCTTTGGGTTCCTCTTGATTGGGATTCTCTGTGTTTCCTGGATTTGTGTGAGTTTTTTTCTCATCAGATTAGGGAAGTTTTCCATCATGACTTTTTCAAACAGGTTTTCTATTCCTTGCTGTTCTTCTTCTCCTCCTGGTATCCCTATTTTACAGATATTATTATATTTCATGTTGTCCTGCATTTCCCTTAACCCCTCTTCATTCTTTCTGAGCCTCTTTTCTTTTCTTGCTCATTCTGGGTGTTTTTTTCTACCTAGTGCTCCAGCTCGCTTATCTGATCATCTGCTTCATCTAACTTGCTTTTGACTCCTTCTATTGTGTTCTTTAAGTCAGAAATTGTATTCTTCATTTCCTCTTGGCCCTGTTGATGGTTTCTATTTCCTTTTTCATGTTGATATAGTTTGCAGTGATTTCCTTGTAGTTTCCCTATAGTTTCTGGTAATTCTCTGTGAGCTCATTGAGCTTCCTGATAACCATTGCTTTGAACTCAATATCTGATAGTCAACTTACCTCTATTTCATTTAGCATTCTTTCTGAGGTTTTCTCCTTTCCTTTAATTTGTTTTTTTTTCCCTCCTTTGTCTTCGCATTGATTGTGAGACTCATCTTGTTAGCCTCTGCTTCTTAAATTGATGTGTTCTGACTCCCTGGGATTATGGTGTGAACTTCTGTGGCAGGAGACCTGTGAGATTCAGTGGTGCAGTCTCCTTGATCTCCTGAACTTGCTGCTGTTGGGCTGTCCTTTATGTTGGCTCTCTGTATGTCTTTGGTTTTTGATTGTTGTTGGGTCTTACTTTGGTTAACTCAGGGTCACTCTGCCCACCACATCTTGTATGCTGTTGTGCAGGTGTGAACAGGTTGTGTTAAGCTGGTTATTCTGTCTGTTCAAGGCTTTGAGGCTTCTCTCTTGCTATTGTTCACTTGTTTGTTATGGGTAATTTTTCCACCACTTAGCTGTAATTCCAGATTGGTCCTGAGTGGAGGTTAGTATGGCTTCCACTCAGTCTTTCACCTTCTTCCATTATGATTTGTTGGTGGTTTGTTTTTTGATGGATTTTGTCTTCTAGCAGGTATACTGGTGTTCACAGCTCCCACCTACTCTTTTATGTGATCAGTTGGCAGGGAAAGGCAAAATGGATTAATACAGTGGGAGTGTATTCTATGGGACTTAAAGTACCAACCCATAGAGAAGAGATACGAGATCCTTTGGATAAGTATAGTGTTAGCCATGATATTTTACCTAACTAGCCACTTTTTAGACAGGCTGGAAAAAAGATAAGACTCTTGTTAGAGGGGGAAAGGATTGTGAGTTGGATCCAGAAAACAGTGAACTTGTGGGAGGTCAGATTATGAGATATAGTGAGAGTAAAGGATAGAAAATAGGTGTAGTATGTGAGAGAATAGAGTTAACTACAACAGTAATAAAGTTCTGGAAGACAGTGAAATGAGCTAAGATCTGGGAGGGGTGCTATGTAGTATTTACAATTGTATGGAATAACAATTATTTACAATAGTAATTATGCAACAATTATATGACAGAATCTATGTGATATGAATAACAAGAATACGAAGTACATGAGTAGTGTGCTATTGGAACACAAGTGAAGTGAAAGAAGGAAAATGAAAAATACACTATGAAAGAAAGAACAAGGAAAGCCAGTCAAACAATGCAATTAAATAAACAAGGTGAAGAAAACTAAACAGAAAGAAGAAAAATAAAAAAATATTAATAAAATAAAAGAAGTAAAAATAATGAAAAATTAATAATACAAATAAACAGTAACTTGTCAGTTCTCTTGAATAACAAAGTGAAATTTGTCTCAGTTTCTCAGTTGTTGGGATGATCCCTCTTTGGGTCTGACTCTGGTCCATTCACAACTTCAGGTGTTATTGTCTCATTTGCGGAAAAGAGAAAGAGAGGGAAAAGAAAGAAAAAGAAAGAAAGAAAGAAAGAGCGAGCCTCCTGCTGGCTTTATTATTATTGTTTTTAATTATTTTATTGTTGTTCAATTACAGTTGTCTGCAATTCACCCCTCACCATCATTCCCCCCAGGCACTCCAGCCAAACCCACCTCCTCCCTTGCTTCCACCCTCCCCCTTGGTTTTGTCCATGTGTCCTTTATAGTAATCCTGTAAACCCTTCCTCCCACTGTCCTTTCCCTCCTCCCCTCTGGCTATTAGATTGTTCTTAATTTCAATGTCTCTGGTTATATTTTGTTTGCTTTTTTTCTTTTGTTGATTATGTTCCAGTTAAAGGTGAGATCATATGGTACTTGTCCCTCACTGCCTGGCTTACTTCACTTAGCATAATGCTCTCCAGCTATTGCTGTTAGCACAATGCTATTCCATTGTGTAGACGTACCATAGTTTTTTATTTTATTTTATTTTATTTTTGTTCAATTACAGTTATTTGCATCCTCTCCCCTCCCCACCTCCCTTCCCCTCCAGCCCCCCTCCCCCACAGCTTCCCTCCTCCCCCTTAGTTCTGTCCATGTGTCCTTTACAGTGGTTTCTGAAAACCCTTCTCCCCATTGTCCCCTCCCCCCTCTCCCCTGTCTATTATTAGACTGTTCTTAATTTCAATGTCTCTGGCTAAGTTTTTTGATCTACTCATTTACTGATGGGCACTTAGATTGCTTCTTCCAGCACTTGGCTATTGTAAATTGTGCTGCTATGAACATTAAGGTGCATAGGTTCAACATAGTATTGGAAGTTCTAGCCACAGCAATCAGACTAGAAAAAGAAATAAAAGACATCCAAATTAGAAAGGAGGAAGCAACATTGTCATTGATTGCAGATGACATGATAGTGTACATAGAAAATCCTATAGACTCCACCAAAAAACTGCTTGACCTAATAAGTGAATTTGGCAAAACAGTGGGATACAAAGTCAATATTCAGAAATCAAAGGCATTTTTGTACACCGACAGTGAAATATCAGAAATAGAAATCAGGAAAAAAATCCCATTTGATATAGCAACAAGAAAAATAAAATACCCAGGAATAAACCTAACCAAGGAGTTAAAAGACCTGTACTAAGAAAACTATACAACACTGAAGAAAGAAATTAAGGAAGACACAAACAAATGGAAGCATTTACTGTGTTGATGGATTGGAAGAATCAACATCACCAAAATGTCCACACTACCCAAAGCAATTTATAGATTCAACACAATCCCTATTAAAGTACCAATGAAATATTTCACAGATATAGAACAAACATTTGAAAAACTTATATGGAACAACCATAAATGACCCCAAATTCCTGCTGGCTTTAAACTGGCTAAGTGAGTGCTGCTTGTCTTCCTGGCTGCAGCTGGCTGAGGGGGGTTGGGTTTCACTTTTCTCCCTTCCTGTGGTTTTGCTGGGATGGGGGACAGGTCTGGGCCACACTCTATTCAGTTGCCCAGCCTCCAGCCCAGTTTCTCAGTTTGCTGCAGGACCCCCAGTGCCCTTCTGCGCCACGTCTATGCCCTCAGTCTACCAGTTGCACTGTCCTGAGGGGCCTCACCTGGGGGCAATTCACACACCACCGTCTTGCTCCTTGCTGTCCTAGGTGCTAGGGACTCTCAAAGTCCCCTCAGGGCAGTTTGGCTCCCCCACTGAGTCAAGTCTTTCTGGGGACAGCTGACTCCCCAAGCCCCACTGCTCTCCTCTGCGGGAGAGGGGGGCGCCTCCGTCTTCCCCTTAGTGAGCCAGTCCAGTCCAGCAGGGTGGGATTACTGCTGTGGCTGTGATGGCAGGGGCAGGGGTGCAGCTGTGGGGGCAGCAGGTGTGAGTAAGGTGTGTGCTGCTGGGGCTGTGGGTGGGCGCCCTCCTTGGATGTGGCTGAGGGGAGAGTAGGGGCATGGCAGCGGTCCTGGTGTCAGGGGCGGGCCTGCACGGAAGTTGTAGCAGCTGTGGGGGCCCAGCCAGGGCGGGGGCGGGGTGGGAGGGGAGGGGAGGGCTACTGTGGGAGAATTCCCCAAACAGCCACCGAGAGCCTTTGTTTTTTTGAAAAATTCCTCCTGTTCAAGCCTGCTGCTCCAAGCGAGCACCTGGCCTCTCTTACTGCCCAACCTTCCAACCAGACCGGAGACTATCTGGGTCAGGGTCCTTCATGGCCCAACTCTTCTCCCTTCTCCGGGCATCACCTGGCTCCCCAGTTTCTCTGGTAATGACCCAGCTGGCGTCCACAGTCTCAGTGGGTGTACACCAACCCTGTGCGTTTGCTACTTAGTCTTTATTCCTCCCAGCGTCTTTAAGCATCCAGGTCCATCCTGGTGCTGCTCAAACCTTCCTGTTCAGCAGGGGAGGGAGCTGTTGACCTGGCTCTCTTCCCAGAATCCTGCAGCAGGCCCAGTAGGCACTGGGCCTGGGGCAGCAGCCTCCCTGGCCCCTGCGCTTGTTCCAAGGACCTTATTGTCCCAAAGCAATCTCCTTACTGTCTGATTTTTTGATGTCTTCTACAGTTTTGGCCTCCAACCTTCATATATGCTGGGATGCCATTGGCTGTTTACTCTGTTCCTCAGAACATCAGCTAGGTGTTCCACCTATGTGCAAGGGGAAGTGAACTCTGCTCCTACCTATCTCGCTGCGATCTTAGTAGGAAATCAATTTATTTCTTTTTAAAAAAATTATATTTTTACCAAAAAAACTATAGATTAACTTATGCAGAAGTTATATCCAAGTAAGGATAAAAGAACAAAGGCCAAATAACATATGGTGGGCATGAGGTTACAAGAAGTGTGGGGCAGGGGTAAGATAATGATGGTGGAAAATGTGTGTTAAAGCCAGTTACTGCAATTGAACATAGCATTTAACTTTGGGATTCATGACAGCCAAGGTGAAAAGGGAAACAGGATGATTTACAAAGGTTTCTATCTAATAAAGTAAAATACACTATGAGCTAAGAGGATTTTAGGTGTGTGGGCTCAAGTAGACAAGTTAGCTTAGGAATAAAAGTTTAATTTTACATCTTTTGAAGGAGAATTCTAGGGCCAAATCACAAAGAGTGGCTGTGTGCACACACACACACACATGCACACCCCCCCCCATACTCATGTTCCTGTACTTAAAAGTTGAAGGTAAAATGTGGTTGAAATTCATATCAAGGACAGACTTCAAAGGGTCAATAGAAAAAGAAAGCTTTAAGTGGCCACTTGGTGACTGACAGGTGTAAGGCAGTGAAGGAAACTTTTTTTTTTTTTGCCAGATATCAGCCTCAATCTTTCTGCAATGTTACATGATGAACTGTAGATTCTTCTGACATCAGCAATTTCCATCTCCTTCTCCCTCGTTTACAGCATTGCATGGATGTCTGGCATCTTCAACTGTGGAAGACCCTTGAGGTCAGTTATCTTAACATGTATCCCATAAGCTCTATTCTCCAAATGAATACAAAACTCTAAAAATAGTTCTTTGCTCACTATCGGTGCAAAATTACCAGATCTCTAAGCTCCCTGTAACTTGGGGGCTCTTTAAGCAGTGTTTGAAAAAGAGGCAGCTGGGAATGTATGTCATGCTTTTTAAAAATTTATTTATTTATATTTAGAAAGAGGGTAACGGAGGGAGGAAGAGAGGGACAGAGAGAACATCAATTGGTTGCCTCTCGAACACGTCCCAAGAAGGGACCAAACCTGCACCTTGGCATGTGCTCTGATGGAAATTGAACCCACAACATTTCACTATGTCGGACGATACTCAAGAAACTGAGCCACATTGGTCAGGGCTATGTCTGTTATTCTTGCTTATGCTCTTCACTGTGATTTGTCAGAGAATAGTCCTTCTGGGGGTTATGCTTTTAGAGGCTTAGCTTTTTCAGTTCTAGAAAATGGATGAGAATATCACCAACTGCCCTAAATGTAAGCATTGCCTGAAACAAAATGTTGTAGTTCCAAAAATGTTCAGAGATCTTGAACATTGTCCCAATCACTATTTTCATGAGCAATGCCCACTTCAACTAAATACTTCTTAACTAATTTTCCTCCATATGTGTGTGTAAGAAATTTTGACAGCTAAAACACAGCATTGGAGAAAGTTGCCCTGCCCCGGTGAACACCTAAGGCTCTGCCCCTTAAAGTAACAGGCGCCAAGAAAAAAAAAATGGCCCAAATGAAAGAACAGAAGAAAGTTCCGGAAAAATTACAACGAAGGGACAAGAGATAGCCAACCTATCAGATGCACAGTTCAAAACACTGGTAATCAGGATGCTCACAAAACTGGAAGAAAGTTGGTTGCAAATAAATGAACAAATGAAAGATACACTAAAGAAAATTAGGGGAAATGTACAGGGAACCAATAGGGAAGAGAAGGAAACTCAAATCAACGGTGTGGAGCTGAAGGAAGAAACAAGAATGCAAAAAAATGAGGAGAGGCTTAGGAACCTCCAGGACATCTGTAAATGTCTCAACACCCGGGTCATAGGGATGCCAGAAGGAGAAGAGGAAGACCAAGGGATTGAACACTTATTTGAACAAATAATGAAGAAGAACTTTCCCAAGCTGGTGAAGGAAATAGACTTCCAGGAAGTCCAGGAAGCTCAGAGAGTCCCAAAGAAGAACACACCAAGACACATCATTAATGACATTACCCAAGATCCTTTTTAATTTGGATGCCTTTTATTTCTTTTTCTTGTCTGATGGCTGTGACTAGCAGTTTCAATACTATATTGAATAAATGTGGTGAAAGTGGATATTCTTGTCATGTTGCTCATCTAAGATTTTAGATTTTCCTCATTGAGTATGACGTTGACTGTGGGTTTCTTGTATATTTCCTTTATTATACTGAGGTGTATTCCCTTTATTCCCACTTTGCTGAGAGTTTTTTTTTTTAATCATAAATGGATGCTGGTTTTTGTTAGTTGCTTTTTCTGCATCTATCGATATGATCATATAATCTTTAATCCTTCATTTTGTGTATGTGGCATGTCATGTTAATTGATTTGAAAATATTGAACTATCCTTGTGTCCCAGGAATAAATCTCACTTGAACATGGTGTGTGATCTTTTTAATGTATTGCCGAAAATGATTTGCTAAAAATGTTGAGAATTTTTGCATCTATGAGAAGGGACCCCCCAAAAACCAGAATTATCTTTTGAGGGTGAGTTCTTGTAGTACAAGCTTCCTCACTAGGTGAGTCTTCTAGGAATCCATCTGTATTCATGTACCAACTGGTGTTGTGAGAGGCTGTGTTCAGCTTCAGTGAATTTTTTTTCAAAGACTCAACACGTTTGCTCATTTTTTGATGGATGATTTACAAGCACACCTGCCTACACTGTGCAGACTATTCAGCAGGTTTTGAACAAAAATGGCTGAACAGCATGCCCCATACTCACTATTTACCCAATCTTGCCCTGAGTGACTTTTTCTTTGTTTCCCTTGGGTGAAAAAAGTCCTCAAATGGAAACTATTTTTCTGATGTGAAAGAGGTGAAATAAAAAACAGCAGAAGCACTAAAGGCATAAAAATCAATGCGTTCAAAACTGTTTTGAGCAGTGAAAAAAAAAGCCTCAATAGGTGTATTGCATCAAAAGGAGAGTAATTTAATGGTGACTGAAGTTTAAACATATAAGAATAAATACACAATTTTTTATAAATAAATTTTTTTTATAAATTTCATTTTTTGGAATCCCCCCTCATATATTCATCAAAGATATTGGCCTCAAATATTCTTTTTTTCTAGTATCTTTGTCTGGTTTTGGAATCAGGGTAGTGGTGGACTTATAAAATAATCTTGGGAACCTTCCTCCTCTTCAATTTTGTGGAATAGTTTGAGAAGAATAGGTATTAATTCTTTGAATGTTTGGTAAAATTCACCTATGATGTCATTTGGTCCAGGAATTTTGTATGTTGGGAGTTGACTACTGATTTGATTTTATTGGTAGTAATCTGTCTGGTCATATTTTCTGTTTCTTCTTGATTTGGTCTTAGAAGACTGTTAGTTCCTAGGAATTTATTTCTTCCAGATTGCCTAATTATTTGGCATATAATTGTTCATAGTATTTTCTTATAATCCTTTATATTTCTGTGGTGTCAGTTGTCATTTCTCCCCTTTTATTTCTGATTTTATTTATTTTGGTCCTCTATTTTTTTTCTTGATGAGTTTGGTTAAAGGTTTTATTTTTTTTTCAATTCTGTTTATTATTTTTTTTAAAAACTGGCTCTTGGTTTTATTGACCTTTTATAATTTTTTAGACTCTATTTTGTATGTTTCCACTCTGATCTTTATTATTTCCTTCCTTCTGTCCACTTTGGGCTTTGTTGTTCTTTTCTAATTTCTTTAGGTGTAAGGTTAGGTTGTTTGAGATTTTTCTTGTTTCTTGAGGTGGCCCTGTCTTGCCATGAATTTCCCTCTTTTGGCTGCTTTTGCTGTGCCCTTTAGACTTTGGGCCATTGTATTTTTGTTTTGATTTCTCTCAATATTTTTTTATTTCTTTTTTTAAAGTATTTTTATTGATTATGCTATTACAGTTTTCCTAATTTTTCCCTCTTTGTTCCCCCTCCGCCCTGCCCCCTCAGCCCTCCTGCATTCCACCCCTTAGTTCATGTCCATGGGCTGTACATATAAGTTCTTTGAGTCCTCTGTTTCCTATACTATTTTTTATCTCTCCCCATCTATTTTACACCTACTAATTATGCTTCTTTTTCCCTGTGACTCGCCCCCCCATTCCTCCCTTGCCTCTCCCCACTGAAATCCCTCTGTGTGATGTCCATTTCTCTGATTCTGTTCCTGTTCTGGTTGTTTGCTTAGTTTTTGTTTTCATTGTTTTTCTTTTCTTTTACGTTCATTTGTTGATAGCTGTGAGTTCGTTGTCATTTTACTGCTCATGTTTTTAATCTTCTCTTTCTTAGATAAGTGCCTTTAACTTTTCATATAATAATGGCTTAGTGATGAGGAGCTCCTTTAACTTGACCTTATCTGGGAATTACTTTAAGTGCCCTTCCATTCTAAATGAAAGCTTTACTGGATAGAGTAATCTTGGATGTAGGTCCTTGCCTTTCATGACTTTGAATATTTCTTTTCAGCCCCTTTTGCCTGCAAGGTTTCTTTTGAGAAATCAGCTAACAGTCTTATGGGAATTCCTTTGTAGGTAACTGTCTCCTTTCCTCTTGCTGCTTTTAGGATTATCTCTTTATATTTAATCTTGGGTAACTTAATGATGGTGTGCCTTGGTGTGTTCCTCTTTGGGTCCAGCTTCTTTGGGATTTTCTGGGCTTCCTGGATTTCCTGGAGGTCTATTTCCTTCACCAGATTGGGGAAGTTTTCCTTCATTATTTGTTCAAATAAATTTTCAATTTCTTGCTATTGTTCTTCTCCTTCTGGCACCCCTATAATTTGGATATTGGAATGTTTCAGGTTGTCCCAGAGGTTTGTAAGAATTGCTTCACTTTTTCAAATTCTTGTTTCTTCATTTTGTTTCAGATGGATGTTTATTTTTTCCTTTGTTCCAAATTGATGCTTTGAGTCCTAGTTTCCTTCCTGTTGCTGTTGGTTCCCTGAATATTTTGCTTTATTTCACTTTGGGTATCCTTTATTTGTTTTTTCATTTTTTGACCAAGCTCAGTCAGATCTGTGGGCATTTTGATTACCAGGGGTTTAAATTCTCCATCAGATAGGTTTCTTATCTCCTCATCGTTTAGCTCTCTTTCTGAGGGTTTGCTCTGTTCTTTCATTTGGGCCATATTTCTTTGTCTTGGTGCACCTGATAAGTTGTCAGGGGGCGGGGCCTTAGGTATTCACCCAGGCAGAGCAGCCCTCTTTGCTACACTGCAGCGCTGCCTGTGGGGGAGGGTCCAGAGAAGGAACAGTGCAGCCTGCCTGCTGGGCTCTAGCTCACTTTCCAATAGACTCTAGTGTGAGACTGGAAGTTTTTCCTGCCGTACCAACTGTGGTAGCCCACAGTCAGCTGTGAGTCTCAGTTTTACCTTCAGTCAGCCCCTCCCATGCAGCCCACCACCTTGCAGCAGCAGGCCCTGCCTGCCTCAGTTTTTCTGAGTTGCCCTGCGCACTGTGCCACCTTACCGATCTGGTTGTTCTGGTTGATATTTTCTTTAATTCCTTGGTTGTTGGAGTTCCATGTAGTTTGATTTTTCTGCTGTTTTTGGTTGTTTATTGATTTTAGATTGGTTATTATCTTCCTTTTGGTTGTGGGAGGAAGTGAAGGATTTCTACCTATGCCTCCATCTTGGCTGGAACCCTGAAAGGGCACAATCTGCTTGTGGGTAGCAGGGGGAAGTCATGATTTCTTTTTTTATCTCATTGTTAACCCATTAGTTGTTTAGTAGCATATTGTTTAGCTTCCATTTGTTTGTGTGTTTTTCAGTTTTTTACTTGTAATTGATTTCTAATTTCATACCATCATGGTCAGAGAAGTTGTTTGCTACAATTCCAATCTTCTAAAATGTATTGAGACTTGTTTTGTGGCCTGGCATGTAGTCTGCCTTGGAAAATGTTCAATGTGAACTTGAAAAGGAAGTATATTCTGCTGCTTTGAGATGAAATGCTCCAAAAATATCACTTAAATTCATTTGGTCTAATGTGTTATTTAAGGCTGCTGTTTTCTTGTTGATTTTCTTATGGAAGATCTATCCATTGATGACAATGAGATGTTAAAGTACCCCACTATCACTGTGATATTGTCACTCTCTTTATGTCTGTCAATATTTGCTTTATATATTTAGGTGCTTGCATACTTGGTGCTTAGAAGTTTATAAGAATTATATCCTCTTGTTAGATTGATCCATTTATCACTATGTAATTTCCTTCTTTATTCCTTATAAAGCCTTTGTTTTAAAGTCTATTTTATCTGATATAATTATTGCTATCCCAGCTTTTTTGGTTTTAATTTTCATGAAATATCTTTTTCCATCCCTTTACTTTCAGTATGTGTGTGTCTTTGATCTGAAGCAGTTCTCTTTTACAGCATATGTATAGGTCTTGTTTTCTTATCTATTCAGCTACCTTATATCTTTGGATTGGACCATTTAATCCATTTACATGTAGGTAATTATTAATGAGTATGTAGTTATTGCCATTTTATTATTCATATTTATGTTTTTATTTCCTTCTTCTTAAAGAAGCCCCTCTTAACATTTCTTGTAATACTGGTTTGGTGGCAATGTACTTCTTTAGCTATTTCTTGTCAGGGAGGCTCTTTATCTCTCATTCAATTTTAAATGATAGCGTTGCTGAGTAGAGTAGTCTTAGTTATAAATCCTTGCTTTTTATCATGTTAAATATTTCATGGCAATTCCTTCTGGCCTGAAAAGTTTCTGTTGAAAAGTCAGCTGACAGCATTATGGGAGCTCCCTTGTTGATAAATAACTGCTTTTTTCTTGCTACTTTTACATTTCTTGCTTTGTCTTTAACCTTTTGAATTTTAATTATAATGTGTCTTGGTGTGGGCCTCTTTGAGTTCATCTTGTTTGTTATTCTCTTTGTTTTCTGGACTTTTATATTTATTTCCTTCACTAAGGGAAATGTTCAGTTATTATTTTTTCAAATAGGTTCTCAATGTCTTTCCCTTCTGATACCCCTGCATGTGAATGTTGTTACACTTGATCCTGTCCCAGAAATCCTTTAAATTATCCTCCTTTTTTTTTTTATAAGGGTTTGATCTCCAAAATATATAAAGAACTCACACAATTCCACTCCAGGAAGACAAACAATCCAATTAAAAAATAGAATAAAGACTTGAACAGACAATTCTCCAAGGAGGACATACAGAGGACCCAGAGACATATGAAAAGATACTGAGCCTCACTAGCCATCAGAGAGATGCATATTAAAACCACAATGAGATACCACCTCATAGTGGTCAGAATGGCCATCATAAACAAATCAAACAACAAGTGCTAATGAGGTTGTGGAGAAAAGGGAACCCTAGTACACTATTGGTGGGAATGCAGACTAGTGCAGCCACTGTGGAAAACAGTATGGAGTTTCCTCTAAAAACTAAAAATGGAACTGTCTTTTGATCCAGTGATTTTACTGCTGGGATTATACCCTAAGAACCCTGAAACACCATTCAAAGGAACCTATGCACCCCAATGTTCATAGCAGCACTATTTACAATAGCCAAGTGCTGGAAAGAGTCTAAGTGTCCATCAGTAAACAAGTGGATCAAAAAAACTGTGGTACATTTACACAATGGAGTATGACACAGAAGAATGAAAGAAGGAGCTGCTATCCTTTGCAACAGCATGGATGGAACTGGAGAGCATTATGCAAAATGAAATAAGCCAGTCAGTGAAAGGCAAATATCGTATGATCTCACCTATAAGTGGAACATAATCAACAAAACTAACAAGCGAGCAAAATATAACTAGAGACATTGAAATAAAGAACAAACTGACAGTAACTAGAGGGGAGGGGAGAGGGGAATAATGGGGGAAAAAGGGGGAAGGGTTAAATCAAGGACCCAAGGACCCAAGGACAAAGACAACAGGGTGGTGGAGGACTGAATGTGGGAGTTTGGGGTGGGTAGGGTAGAGTAATGGGGGGAAAATGAGGACAACTATAACTGAACAACAATTAAAAAAATTATCCTTCTCTTTGATTCTTTTTTTATTTTTGCTTTCTGTGAATGCTTTCTGATATCTAGTTTTCCAAATCCTTGAGTCAGTTCTCTGCTTCATCTAATCTGTTGGTGATTTCTTCTAGTATATTTTTCATTTCAGTTACTGTATTTTTGTTTTGTCTGGCTCTCTTTTATGATTTCTGTGTGTTTTATAATGCTTCCCATCTCTTAGTTGAGGTTCTCATTAAGTTCCTTGAGCACCCTTGTAACAAATGTTTTGAACTTTGTACATGGTAGGTGCTTTCCTCCATTTCATTTAGTTCTTTTTCTGGAATTTTCTCCTATTCTTTTATTTGGTACATGTTTTTTTCTCTCCTCATTTTGGCTGCCTCTTTGTGTTTGTTTCTATGTATTAGGTAGATCTGCTACATCTTTCAGTCTTGGCAAAGTGGCCTTATGTAATAGGTGTCCTGTTGGGCCCAGTGGTGCTCTCTCCCAGATCACCTGGTCCAGGTGCTCCAGTGCTATACCTTATGTGGGTTTTGTGTGCCATCTAGTTGTAGTTGAGCATTGATTGATGTTGGCACATCAGTGGTTAGGACTGACCTTCAGGTTAAGTGGCTATGAGACTTGGCCGTGACCATAGCATATGAGTTGAACCCACAAAGATAGATTTGTCCCAGCAGGCTTTGGTGCCTACTGACATGACCCATTGGGTGTGCCACTTATGGAGCTAATTGAGTGGTACTCTGGTGTGGTCTGAATTTGGCCACTGGATGTTTTGTTTCTAGGGTCTTATGAGAGTGGTTCTGGTTCAGGCCAAGATCATTTAATGCCTGTTACCAGCCCACGGTCACATGGTAGCAGCTACAAAACAATCTGAGGTTGGTAGCTGCCTGTGCTGGACCTGGAGGTGCATGGGACAGGTCATGCTGAAAACGGAGATCAGATGCCACCTGTACTAGGCCTTGGGGAGCTAAACAAAAGACTCAGGGCACCCTAAGACCTGCTGCTATTTGCCAGCTGCGCTGCTATCTGCCAGTTGCCCATAAGGCTCAGCTGCTGAAAGAGACTCAGGTGATATGTGATTTGGGTGGGATGGGGTCTCAGGGAACTGTCGTGGGGATTTTGTCAGGCAAAATCTGTGGGTGACCGTAACCCGATGCATAAAAGAATCTCACACCGAGACACGTGGGGAGAAAAGAGTCCGGAGCCACGGGACCATTTCCTTTATCTCAGGAAAAGGGCCCTGGGCGTAGCTCAGCCGGGCTTTTTATTAGAAGCTTTAGGACACATTTACATTGGATTGATTATTCATGGGCCTATGCAGAACAGGGGTTTTTAGTTGGGTCATGAGGATATATGGGAAGGGAATAGATAAGGGGTAGGTTTACTCAGTTACAGAGTATTAGGATGTAAATTCAGGTCCGGTGGCAGACAGGACTGGGGTATACATTAAACAGGAGACAAGTAAATTGAGGGTAAGCTAACTAGGGCTGTTAACTTTTAGGACCATAAAACATTGAGGCAGTGATTCATTAACTTAACCTTCTTGGCTTTGGGAGGAAGAGAGACTCAGCAAATCACAGCATTTGTTAAGATACATTTTTGCCAAATTCCCACTAGAGGATTTCTTTTCCACTGACATGATCCACACGGGAATAATTTTTCCTCACGTGGAGCTGAGCTCAAAACGTGTAAATTCTGGAACTGCATGTTTTCACGTGTGTGGAAAGAATTCCCACAGGGAGCCATCAGGGTTGGTTAGCAGATTTCACCAGGCTAATGCAGATTCATATTTTGTTGTGTGGAGGGAGGGCTCAACACATAGAAGATGGTATCTGCTCTGTGACCATATGGGAGGAGGGCTCAACACAGACAATTGTGGCAGTTCTTCTAGCCTTCACCCTGAAGCCATACAACTTAGTTTTTCCCTGTATGTCTATACCACCTCCTTGGCCATTGTCCCTCCACCACACCCCAGGGTGAATGCTCGAGAGTAAGTCTGTGAATGGGCCCTTTATGGGGTCACCTGTATTTCCAGTACCCTTCCATCTCACTCAGATGGCCAAAATCTCAGGTGATTTTTGCAGTCATATGTTGGGTTTTTCCTCTTCCCAGCACTGGGCTGAAGAGCCCAGTGTGGGGCTGGAACACTTTACTCCTCAGGGGTTTCCTCTGCCACTGAGATAACTTGGTGTGAGTGTGGTGAATCCTGACCTGCAGGACTTGTGTTGACTGCAATTGAATGCGTTGAATGAATCTCACTCAGAGACATGCAGGAAAAGAAATCCGGGACCACGCGACCCTCCCCTTATCTTCTGGGAAAGGCCTCTCGAGTAGCTCACCCTGGCTTTTATTAGCTGTCTCAGAGTACGTTCGCATCAGAATGGTCTTCATTAACTATGCAAAGAATGTGAATTCAAGCCAGGTGGTAGACGAATTGAGGAAGTTACAACAAAAGGAGGGATATGCAATTGAAAGGGCACACAGAACCGTACACACTGCCAGGTAGAGCCCAGGCAGGTATTAGCAAAAGTCCAGGGAGGGGAGAGATTTCAGCAGCAGCAAGATTCTAAGAAATGTTAGCCTGATTCCCCCACAGGGAATCCTGTTTCCATACATGGGTCCATGTATGCCGACTTGTGCTTATCATGCTAGAGACCTTGCTCTTTGACACGCATGAAAGCCCAGGGCCACGATTCCCCACTCGTGGAAATATGAACTCCCTTATGTGAGTGCTGCATCATGCATTTCAAATTACTGCACACTCACTGCTGCTTTGACAATAGTGCAAGAGAATGCCCAACAGTCACTCGGCTTGTTCTCCTGTTGGGGTTTCTATGAAGTGAAACATGACCCTAGATTTAGGGACCCATTCATGTTCACCAGAAGCCAGGTAATTTGGAATCTGATAGTTGAGGGATACCATTCATATTTTTGCCACCACCTCAAATCTCAGTCTTACTGGAGAAATAAAGGTGTTTTATCTCACACTGACTTCATCATTTCCTCTGAGGGAACATTGCTTATTTTGTTGCTGAGTAAAACTCAGAGTTATTAGTTTCAGAGAGAGTATGTAAAATGAATTTCACTAAATTTCTGACTATACATTAGATATAAAACTTCCCAGGAAACAAGTTCAAGTTCTTAATCCTCTTTGAATAACCAATTTTACTTAGGAGACCATGAAGACATGTAAAACTAAATATTTTTGGACAAGCCTGCAGAAATAACATTATTAATTACTTCAGGCAAGAAGTAATTAGCACAGTTTTAACATTTTAATAGTCCAGAGGCAAGCCATTTAACAACAGCTATTTTGGCTTTTAATGATTTTTTTAAAGCTTGTGAACTCAATATAATCTTTCATTGTCCTATGTCACTGACGTACATGATAACTGAGTTGTTAAAAGGAATTCTGTTTATTCGGAAGCTGCGGCCAGTCTTCATTTTGACTCTGAAACAAGCTAGGTCAGGGCAGAGTGTTTGTACTGTGAAGGATGTACAAGAGGCACTAGGATATGGGCAGAAAACATTCAATACCTGTGTTTATTTTTCTAAGAGCTAGGAAGAAACTAAGCTTTACTAAGACATATGCGTGGACTGGCACCATCACCTTCATGGGGCCTGAACAGTGTCACATTTCTTGTTCAATAAAGGACCTAAGAGAAAGCAAGAATTCCTCAAGGGTCATGGTAATATCTTTCCTTTTATGCATTGGACAACAATGGATGGCAGTGAACACGTATCAGGGAAAGTTGATTTATGGATAATGCTCTCTAGTCCTAATTAAACTACTTATCACAAAATGGACATGTGGATTAAGAAGATATTTGTAAAGAGTTAGGGATAAAATGTCAATAATAAGGCAAGAATAAGGGGACACGAGGGACATATATAATAGTGTCAACAATAAAAAAAAGTGGCCATGAAGAAAAAGTAGCAGTGACAACTCCACTTCTAGAACTATCTCTTATTTTAATTTTTCTTTTAATTAAGACTATTTTTTGAGTTTAAGATACCCAGCAAAATTGAGGGAAAGGTACAGATTTTCCTCTATGCCCCTTGCCCTCACACATGCATAGTCCTACCACCAGCAACATCCACCACCAGAGTGGTGCATTTGTTACAACTGAGAAACCTATAGACAAATTATAATCATTCAAAGGTCATGGTTTACATTAGGGTTCACTGTTGGTATACATTCTATGGGTTTGAATGAATGTATGACATGTGTTCACAATTATGGTTTCATACAGAATAGTTTCACTGCCCTAAAAAATCCACTGTGTTCCCTATACATTCATCCCTAACTACCCGCACACCTTGACAACCACTGATCTTTTTACTGTCTCTATAGAGTTTTGCCTTTTCCAGAATGTCATATAGTTGGAATCATACAGTATGTAGCCTTTTCTGATTGGCTTCTTTCACTTGGTGATATGCATTTAAAGTTCCTCCATGTCTTTTCATGGTTTGATGGCTCATTTCTTTTTAGTGTTGAATAATACACATTTAGCAGTAAATAATATATAATGTATAATAATATATTATAATAATGTATAATGTGTCTGGATGAACCATAATTTATTTATCCATTGTCTTTACCTTAAATGCCTCCCTTGTAACTCCAGACTCTCATAAACAGCTGTTCTTTTGACACCTTCACTGGGATAGCTATAATCTTCTCCAACTAAACATGTCCAGACTAGATTCTTTTTTTAAAAAATTGTTTTATTGTTGTTCAAGTACAGTTGTCTGCCCAGACTAGATTCTTTATCTTCATCCCTTGCCCTGTTCTGTCTTCTTCGCCCCTGTAAATGACCACTGTATTTTTCCAAGGGCTTAGGTTAATAAAGCTTATAGTCCCATATCTTCTTTCTCTCTAACTCTATATCCAAATCTATCAGCAAATCTCATTGGTTCTACCTCAAAATATGTCTAGAATCTTATGACTTCTTACCACTGCCATTTTAATTTATCTCTTGTCTGCACAAATAAAATTGGTCCTACATTTCTGTCTTGACACATTGCAGTCTGTTCTCCATGGTGTAGCAAGAAAAATCTTTTTAATTCAGATCATGCCACACTCTGCTGCACACCTCTAATGGCTGCCCTTCTTGGTCAAAAAAAATTCTCTGACTCTGGTCCTACCATATCCCCTGCTTCAGAGCCTTTGCTTCTGCTGTTCCTCTGCTGACATACTCTTTTCCCAGCTACTCATGGTTTATACCCTCAACATATACAGGGATTTGCTCAAACATTGCTTCCTCAGATTGGTCTTCCTTTAGGACCTTAAATGGCTCATTCTATCACTCTCTATTCCAATATCCTATTGAACTTTTCTTATTAGGTTCCACTTAAAGGTGAGACCATATGGTATTTGTCTTTCACTGTCTGGCTTATTTCATTTAGCATAATGCTCTCCAGTTCCATCCATGCTGCCAGAAAGGGTAGGACCTCCTTCTTTCTTTCTGCTGTGTAGAATTCCACTGGGTAAATGTACCATAGTTTTTTGATCCATTCATTTACTCGTGGGCACCTAGGTTGCTTCCAGCACTTGGCTATTGTAAATAGTGCTGCTATGAACATTGGGGTGCATAGGTTTTTTTGGATTGGTGTTTCAGGGCTCTTAGGGTATAATCCCAGCACTGGAATTGCCAGGTTAAAAGACAGTTCCATTTTTAGTTTTCTGAGGAAATTCCATACTGTTTTCCATAGTGGCTTCACCAGTCTGCATTCCCACCAGCAGTGTACTAGGGTTACCTTTTCTCCATAACATCTCTAACACTTGTTGTTTGTTGCTTTGTTTATGATGGCCATTCTGACTATGAAGTGGTATCTCACTGTGGTTTTAATTTGCGTATCTCTGATGGCTAGTGATGCTGAGCATCTTTTCATATATCTCTGTGCCCTCTGTATGTCCTCCTTGGAGAAGTCTCTGCCCAAGTCATTTGCCCATTTTTTAATTGGGTTGCTTGACTTCTTAGAGTGCAGTCATGTGAGTTCTTCATATATTTTGGAGATCAAACCCTTGTCTGAGGTATCATTGGCAAATATGTTTTCCCATATGGTTGGTTCTCTTTTCATTTTAATGCTGTTTTCTTTAGCTGCACGGAAGCTTTTTATTTTGATGAGATCTCATTGTTTATTCTTTTCTTTATGTCCCTTGCTCTAGAGGGAATATCAGTAAAAATATTATGTAGAATATCTGAGATTTCCCTGCCTATGTTCTCTTGAAGGACTTTATCGTGTCACGACTTATATTTAAGTCTTTTATCTACCTTGAATTTATTTTTGTGTATAGTGTAAATTGGTGATTTGGTTTCAGTTTTTTGCATGTAGTTGTCCAGATCTTCCAACACCATTTGTTGAAGAGGCTGTTTTTGCTCCACTTTATCCTGCTGCCCCCTTTGTCAAATATTAATTGACTGTAGAGACTTGGATTTATTTCTGGGCTCTCTATTCTGTTCCATTGGTCCATGTGACTGTTCCTATGCCAGTACCAGGCTATTTTGATTACAGTGGCCTTGTAATACAGTTTGATACCAGGTATTGTGATCCCTCTTACTTTGTTCTTCTTTCTCAAAATTGCTGCAGATTTCAGGGTCACTTATGATTCCATATAAGTTTTTGAAGTGTTTCTCCATTATCTGTGAAATATCCCATTGATACTTTAATAGGTGTTGCATTGAATCTATAAATTGCTTTAGGTAGTATGGACATTTTGATGACGTTAATTCTTCCAATCCATGAACTAGTATATGTTCCCATTTGTTTGTGTCTTTCTTAATTTCTTTCTTCATTGTTGTGTAGTTTTCTGAGTACAGGTCTTTTACCTCCTTGGTTAGGTTTATTCCTGGGTATTTTATTTTTCTTGTTGCTATATCAAATGGGATTTTTTTCCTGATTTCTGTTTCTGATATTACATTGTTGGTGTACAAAAATACCTTTGATTTCTGAATATTGACTTTGTATCCTGCTGTTTGCCCAATTCATTTATTAGGTCAAGCAGTTTTTTTGGTGGAATCTACAGGATTTTCTATGTACACTGTCATGTCATCTACAAACAATGACAGTTTTGTTTCCTCCTTTCCAATCTGGATGCCTTTTAATTTCTTTTTGTTGTCTGATTGCTGTGGCTAGGACTTTCAATACTATATTGAATAGAAGTGTTGTAAGCAGAAAACCTTGTCTTGTTCCTGACTTTAGTGGGAAAGTTTTTAGTTTCTGCCTATTGAGTATGATGTTGACTGTAGGTCTCTCATATATGGCCTTTATTATGTTGAGGAATGCTCCCTCTATTCCTACTTTGCTGATTGTACCATAAATGGGTGCTGTACCTTATCAAATAATTTTTCCCCATTTATTGATATAATCATGTGATTTTTGTCTTTGCTTTTGTTTATGTGATGTACTATGTTTATTGATTTGCAGATATTGTACCATCCTTGTATCCCTGGGATGAATCCCACTTGGTCATGGTGTATGATCTTTTTAATGTATTGCTGGATGTGGTTTGCCAATATTTTTTTGAGGATTTTAGTGTCTATGTTCATCAGTGATGTTGGCCTGAAATTTTCTTTCTTTGTTGTGTCTTTATCTGGTTTTGGGATTAGGATGATGAAAGCAAAAGATTTTTAATTTAAATAATAAATGAAATAACATCATTATAAACAGTTATTTGATCTTTGTTTATAACTATAAAATTTAATTTTACATAAGTTTTACAATACACATACTATAATAATACTTTAGAAAAAACATCAAATTTATAAATTAAAAACATTCCTATAGAAGTTTGCACTTAAAATATTTTATTGGTGGAATTTACTATGAAATGATTTTGCAGCCCACTGTGTGTAGAATTCACATGCAATTCTTCGATATGTTTGAAATCGTTTAGGTCAACATTATGAGAGGGACTGAAGCATATTAGGTGTCCAGGCTTTATCTGGAGGACTCAGGGAATTTTTAGTTGATAGAAACTCTGGTTTATAAATAGTGATTACAATGTAGAATCGGATGCATCTGAAGTTTATTAGAAATGTAACGCATGGTAGGCACAACGCAGAACATTCATACTCCCCTTACTTCACAATCACAACATACAGTAGGGACTGTTAACTCATTTACAGAAGAGACTTCAACCCTGAGAGGTGAAGTAGTTTGCAAAGAGTGACAAAGATGATATGGATGCTTCAAACTGGAACTTCCATCTCCAAGTCCAAGATCCCCCCTCTAGCCCCTACTACACAGGCAATATTAAGTGTGCAGAGTTGGACCTCATATTTTACCTTTGACATGTAGTCAGTAACCTTAGGCAATTTACTTGACTTTTTGTTGCATTAGTTTTCTCATCTGTAAAATGAGGCGAAACATCATAGTGCCTATGTTATAAAATTGTTGAAAAGATTAAATGATATTTAAAGGGCTTGTAATAGTGCCTGACACATAACAAACACTCAATAAATATTGGCTATTATCATCCTCCTACCTTTCCCCCCAATTCTTCTATATAAGTAGATTATAATCCTTTTGAAAGCAAGAGATGGTATTTGATCTCTTTTCTCCTTTTTTTCTCCCATTTTTTCTTTCTTTTCTGTACTACCATACACAGTGCCTTACTTAGAGACAATGTTCAAGTGTTTATAATGATTTCAGTTCACCTGAAACTTTTAATATGTATTTCTTGATCACCATTATGGATAAAGCCCACCCACAACAGTTTTTGAAATCTCTCCTTTCCTGTGTTGTCTAGTTTAATCCTTCCACTACCCTAAATTGTAAGAACTATCACACCCATTCTATCACCAAAGAAACTGAGTAAAAGTAAGTGGCAGAGTTCACACAGCTACCTGAGAATGGAAACAGGGTTCCTGGTATAGGCCCTGTGACTTAGTATTCATGCCTTTTCAATACCAAGAGCAACATGAATGTTTCCTCTGGCATGACCTCTTGATGAGGCTGCTCTTCCTTAAAGTGAAGCAAGTTCAATCTCAGACCCATTTTTCAGAGATCTGAAAACATTAAAACTCACTGAGGAAATTGAGCAGAAGCAATCCTTGTTAGTTCTTAAATATTTTAATCAATGTATTTGGCACTAATCAGAGACCACATGCTATTTAGTAAGCATTCCTTTATCATTAAGGAGCAACTAATGGACAATTAATTGAAGGGATTACATATGTAACTAACTTGATGACTAAAATTTTCCTTAAATTGAATGTACATAATCGTATAAATAATGATGAGAATTGAGCTAATAAACAAAGCCTTCAGTTTTGCCCCTGGTGGTCAAGACTGTTGGAGTGGAGACCTCCTGCCTCTTCATTTAGAAGGGTCCCCTCCCATGGCTTCTGCCTGCCTGTGACCACAAGGCCAATTGTCACCTCAGAGGGTAGCCAGAGACCATTCATTTGCCTCTTTTGACTTTTTCCAAAATAAAAAGTTTCTTAGAGGCTGGAAGTCTTTTCTTTTCTTTTTAAAAATTATTTTATTGTTGTTCAATTACAGTTGTCTGCATTTACTCCCCACCACCCCCACCCCCAACCCCAGGCAAACCCACTTGCCTCCTTTGCTTCCCCCCTCCCCCTTGGTTTTGTCCATGTGTCCTTTATAGCAGTTCCTGAATACCCTTGTCCCCATTATCCCCTTCCCCTTCCCCTCTGGTTACTGTCAGATTGTTCTAAATTTCAATGTCTCTGGTTATATTTTGTTTCTCTGATTATATTTTGCTTGCTTGCCTCACAAGCATCTTGGCTGTGACTGACCTGAAGAACACTCTTCCTTATGTTGGCTGGTTTTGCTTTTCTTATCCCAGTGAGATCCATGTTCCCCGGTAGCTGATCTGGCCTTAGTGCCTTCTCTCATGAGTCTTTATATAAATCCCTTTAACATTTCATGTAGTAAAGGCTGCATGATGATGTACTCCTTGAACTTGACCTTATCTGAGAAGCACTTTATCTGCCCTTCCATTCTAAATGACAGTTTTGCTGGATAGATTTTTCTTGGTTGTAGGTCGCTACTTTTCATGATTTGAAGTATTTCTCTCCAGCCCCTTCTTGCTTGGAAGGTCTCCTTAGAGAAATCCGCTGACAGTCTTATGGGA
>PVJI01015644.1:8299-40645 GCA_004026765.1 Micronycteris hirsuta
GCAAGGCAGCCTACACCCTCGAGGCCAATAGGTCCAAAACGAGGTTGACGCAGGAACCTCCACGGGGGAGATGGAGCTGGGTCCGAAAACGCTGAGCCCTGGATTCAAATGCAGCTGTTGGAAGAGGGTCCATTGCTGAGGCAATCCTGTTAGGAATTAGAATTCCTAAGGGATCCTAATAGGAAGAGCCGCCTGACGGCCGGGTTGGGTGGGGAGGGATCTCTTCTTCTTCACTCTTACCTCCTCGGCTCCCTCTAGCGCCCCCTATGGGTGGAAGCCAACAGACAACTTGCAGGGTTCCAGCTCAACATCTGAAGGATGGGTGGATTTAGAACTGGGAGACAATTGCTTCATAACCAGCGCAATGCTCCTTCCCGTCTCTGTGCCTTTACTCCCAGTTTCCCATCCCTAATGCTCTTTCTGCCATCGCTGCCTGGTGCACGCCTCTGTTCAAATACTGTCTTCTTTCTTTGATCTACTCTAATCTCCCCCCCCAATAATTATTCACACCAGCATCTGAGTCCCCTACCTAGCATTTGCAAATGCTCCCTTTACTGTCTTTTTTATATTGTATCATAATTATTTCTGTATATGCTCATTTTGTTGGTTTTCTGCCAAACTGTGAGCTCCCTTAGGGCAGGTAGAGTAACAACTATAAAATCTAGCGGGATGCCTGGCACACCACAGATACGCTGGTTCTGTTGGATGGAGCTGATAAGGGCATTTTAACAAAATTAATATGACATCATTTCTTGTGTATATTTTATCTTCCCAACCAGACTTGAGCTCCATAAGAGCTGAGTGTTATATTTCTTTTATGTCTTCATGGTGTTTAGTACAAAGTTGCCTGTGCTGAGGAAGAGCTCAGTGAGATTTGTTAACCATCCAGTTTATTCACTGAGCACCACAAGTTGGGCTCAAAGACGCAGAAAGATGGCGCCTAAGTTTATGAATAGCAGGTGAGGTCTGAGGTTAGGTTGACACGTGTTTTTAGCACATGATTCCAACAGAGTGTGCTCTGCGCATGGCCAGGTTTTGTCTTTGTTGAAAGGCCAGCACCATCAAGAGACTAAATGTAATATGTCTTCCAGGGAATTCTAAAGTAATGAAATATAGTCTCGGTTTCTTTTTTTCCCCTGTTTCTCTCTTACAGAAAATACATTCCTCCGATTCAGGAGGTTACATCTGTTCCTTGTATGTTTATGAAATTTTTCACAATCACCAACATCAACCAGTAGATTATTTAAACACAGAAAAGACATTGAATTTTAACTTAATCACCAACCTCTTGAAAAAAGAAACCTGTGTTCAACAGCTGATTTATATTCAGGCCCAGGAAGAAGCAAAAAAGCTTTTTTTTTTTTTTTAAAGGAGAGCGATATTTAATTAACTATTGATTTCTTCTCAATTACTCAAGGCAAGCAATTATCGATATTGATGGAACAGATATTTCCTTAGCTCCTGTACCTAAATGAAAGGAAATATTCCATTCAGCAACCTGCTGACTGGAATCAAAATGCTGAGAATCTGTAACTTTAAATGCAAACAGTTATTTGGAGCTGTGTATTCCATGTGGCCCCAATTAAACAGATATTTCCTGAAGTGTAAGCAAAACGAAATCCTGAAAACCTATGCATACTTTCCAAATTAACAACCACAAAGAAAAAAAAAGGAAAGAGAAGGCTTTTTTCAGTTTTGACCATGATCTAGTCTCTCTCCACTTGTAGACTTGGCCTTCTGATGGCAGCTCTTGACGCTTTTCACCCTGACTCATGCAATGCTATCGTGTGGGCCTACCACTCGCCACGTCTGTGCCGCCCCGCGAGAGCCGGCTTGTGCAGCCCTCCGCTGCATCCTTTAGCTGGCACACCGCCTTGTCTGTCACGGCTTTGAGCTGCAGGGTCTGTTAGGCCTTGGTTGTCGCTTCTGTCATTGACAGAGAGCAAGTGTGAGTACACTTGAACATCACACCAACACATTATGCAACTGCCACCAAGAAGTCGCCAAGGAATTGTGGGAGGTGGTAACCCAGGGCCCTGTCCAGGCCACTTGGCTGTCAACCCCCTGAGCACCCTCCTCCGTCTCGTTCTCGGCTCAGCCGCACACAGACCACACGGGAGCGTGTCTGTAAGAAGCTACTGCTGAAGGCGACATGACCCTGGAACATGAGTCCATGACAAACAAAATTCTCTACTGAATTCTTACTTGGGAGATGGGGGTTATTTTTTTTTTAAATACTTTGTAATTGATAGAAATGTTGAGAGTGTGTGTGTATGTGTGTGGTTCAGTCACGTGGTACCCCTGGGGAAATTTAACCATGGCATTAAAAAAAAAAAAAAGAAAGAAAGAAAAAATGTTATCATTTATTTTTTCACAAACTCCTTTTTCTGCTCTGCCCCCACCGCCCGTTCCAGAGTGTGTCCCCGTGTGGCGTGCTGATGCAGCGTCTGTCGCTGGGCAGTGCTCTCGGCTCCTCCCTGGGCTGTTGTCTGCGTGTCCCTGGGTTCTATTAACATTCTGCTAAACCAGTGAAACCTTGATTATCTAAAAGAATCAGAAACCTGGCGTTAATGAGGATAACCAGAATTTTGAAGGACTAAGAAATTATTAGAGGTGAAAGGTACATGACAGGGACCGCAAATGAATTTTTGTCTCTGAAATTGCTTGTCTTGACTTATTCAAAGGAAGGTGATCGATCGGTGAACAGAGTGAAATTTGGGTAATCAGGGTTTCACCACGGCATTTATTATTCTCCCCCCCTGGGAAACCAAGGTAACCTTGGACTCTACTTCCCATATTTACAGGAGGATAAAAATCCTAATAGGCTGTCAGGGGCAGAAGTGACTGCGCTTCTTCACACCTCTCCACAAAACAGCTTGCTCTCTTCCCACGTGGCTGCCGCCTGGAGCATGCTGCCTGCCCCTGGTCCCATCCTGTCCCTTCCAGTTGGCTTCTGTCATCATGCATGCGACACCAGAATCACCTGCAGGGAGAATGTCGCATCCCTTTGAGGCTCTTGGTCATTTTCGCAGTCCTGCTTTGCATTTTAATTAGCATCATCTGGCTTCAAAGCGCGGCATTCTTGCATGAGGCACTCACCCTTTGAAAACCGGGGAGGTCACCGCAGGTGTCCCGCGAGAAGTCACTGCCGGCGCAGGGGTATTACGTTACCTTGTCCTCTATAGCCTGAAATGCACAATGGTAACATCTCCTGTTGCAGCCAAAATCTGTAGAAAAAAAAAGAGCGGATGGTGCAAACAAAGGCGGCAACCCACCTGTGTTTGGAAATTGGAGTCACGTGCTTAGTTGGCGGCGGGGAGGAGGGAGCGCGGAATCGATAGAGATTTTCTTTTAAGCTGAAAACATGATGTACCAGATGAACTTAAATTGATTCTGCTTCTCCCCCCCGCGCCCCGCGCCCCGCCCCCCTCGTCCTGCAGCCAACGTCTGCGACAACGAGCTCCTGCACTGCCAGAACGGAGGGACCTGCCACAACCACGTGCGCTGCCTGTGCCCCGCCGCCTACACGGGCGTCCTGTGCGAGAAGCTGCGGTGCGAGGAGGCCGGCGGCTGCGGCGCGGGCGCGGGCTCCGGCCCCGCGGCGTCCGCGCTCCGCCGCCCGGCGCTGCTGGTGACCGCGCTGCTGGCCACCGCCGGCCCCCTGGTGATCTAGGCTGCGCTGTGGCCACCGGCCGGGCCTGTGCCCTCGGGAAGCAGACGCGGCCCAAGCATTTGCCACTGACCTAGAAACCCACACGCAGACACCCCCCCTCAGACGCAGGGAACGAACTCAAGAGGCCCGACTGAACTAAGCCATATTTGTCAGCCGCGGGCGCACCTGCGAGTCTGTTCCCTTCTGACTCCGGAGCGGGCAGCGGCTGGTCAGTGTCACCGAAGATCGCGTGGCCAGCGCAGAGCTGACTGCCGGTGGGAAAGGCTGGGACACCCCGCCTGCGCCCCGCCCCGCCAACAGGAAAGACTGAAACACAAATCAACCGACCTAATAAACGCTGTACTCTCACGCGGCGCGCCCCAGAGCCCCTCGGCCCAGAGCCGGGCCCAGCGAGTCGGAGCGCGCTCCGCGGGCGCGGCAGCGCGCACAGCTGCTCCAGCGGCCGCCCGCCTGGCCTCAGCCCCTGACTCCCTTCCAACCTGTGCTTTAGTGAACGTTGCTCTGTAACCCTCGTTGGTTGAAAGATTTCTTTGTCCGATGTCGGTGATGCACATGCGTACCAGCCCCCCCCCAGAAGCTCAAGCCAGGCGCGCCCCGCCTGTCCAAGCCGCACCGAGTTCTCCCAGCGCCCGGTGCCCGCGCCGCGCCCGCTGTCCGAGAGTGGCCATAGGAGAAAAGAGAAAGTGTATCTATCCTTTTGTATTCAAATGAAGTTATTTTTCTTGAAATACTGTAATATGTAGATTTTTTTGTATTCTTGCCAGTTTGTGTTACCAGACAATCTGTTCATGTATCTCATTCGAATCAGCAAAGACTGACATTTTACTTTGTTCTCTTCCCGTTCTGTTTTGTTTATTGTGCAGAGATTTCTCTGTAAGGGCAACGAACGTGCTGGCATCAAAGAATATCAGTTTACATATATAACAAGTGTAATAAGATTCCACCAAAGGACATTCTTAAGTGTTTTCTTGTTGCTTTAACACTGGAAGATTTAAAGAATAAAAATTCCTGCAGAAATGATTTCAGGAATTTGTATTGCCATTTCTTAAGATGAAAGGAGAAGCCACCACCAAGCTGTTTCACACTCACTTTACTGATTTCCATGTGGACTGAACACACTCAGCTGACGAATTCAGTTCACCCAGGAAGATGGAATGATGTGCCCTAGCTTGGACAGCTTCTGCAAAATATGAGACTATTTCCACTTGGGAAAATGATCACAGAAAAAAAAAAAAATCTAAGCGATTGCCAAGATTATGCCAAAGCCTGTTGGCAGAGTACTAAGAGACTTTTATTTTTCAGTCATGCTATTTTCACAGATTGATGGGACCATGTGATTCTAGGGACGCTGATCTATGTATCTTTGCAAATACAGTGTTTACATAAGTGTCATGAGAGGCAACCCGGGGAACCAGGGAAGTCGCAGGGAAATTGAGTGATTAGCTATTGGACTTTGAATATATTCAGACAAACTATTTAGAGGAAATATCCAATATACAGCAGCAAGTAGACATAACTGCTGTTCCTGAGAATAAAGTTCGTTTTAAGTACCGCCCAAGGTGTAATACATTCTCGTTTCTGCCTTTTATTAGGCCAATTACCGTGGCAGACAGCACGGGGAGGCAGGTGGGGGAAAGCATCGCCGGGTTTCAGGGTGGCCGACACCGTGTGCGTTGCTTCCCCAGCGCACTCATCCGGCAGGCGGCCAATGTGTTCACAGCAGCCTCTCCTGGACCCAGAAACAATGATCAGCCCAAACCAGAACCTTGAAGAAATGAGGTCGTGCATGGCCAGGTAGCACAGTGATCTCTGGTAGAGGTAGGTCAGGAGCCTGCTTCCTGTGTGAATCCTTGGCCCCAGATTTTTCACCACTCCTTGCTGAAACAGGGTGGGCTGGGGGTGGGGTTGGCATAATGTCTTCTGATAAATAACCCGGCTAAAAACTAGGTAAAGGAACAGTGTGTCTTATTGGTTTCACTCCCAGAAAAGCCAATTCAAAGAAGGCAATAAAAGGTAAACAGGTAATGCCTGCCCTGCCTGCCACCCCACGTCTAAGTCGATTGAATGTTTGCTATTCTAACCCACAGTCTCTTTTGATGTAAGAAATAAGGAAAGATGGAAATAAATTAGAGCTCCGGCTGGGTGCCAGAGTGGCCAACCAGAAACTTGAGATTTACATGAGAAATATAAACAGCACATTGCCCATCAAGCTCACCAAAGACTACACGTGAAAATGCCAAGAACACACAGAGTCTGAGGTTCCTTATGATGAGGCAGATTTCCCATATTAAAGTTGAGGTTTACTTTGTCTTACCAAGTATTCACACAAACCAAAGCGGACTGTGTTCTTTCCAGCCACAACACGCTTTTTGTCTCCATGCTCGGGAGTCACACTGCACGTTTCATTTCAATACCTGGGATTCCAGAACTAATTCTGAAATTTAATGAAGGCCTGATCTAAATCACTTCATCTGCATTTTATCTTTATGAGGCTCGAGGAATCTAAATTGAGAAGGAACATATTGCGTTCAGTGTATTTAGATATAGTTTTATGAATTTCCTAAAATGATGTGATCTGCTTTTAATAAAAATTCACTTTTAGGTATCTAACCCCTGGGAATGAAATGTTCTTTTGAATCTGGATTCTCAGATTCCTCTAAAGGGTGGGTTTCTTTGAAGAAACCCAACTCGGTGGATTTTTGTTTGTTTGCTTGCTGGCTGGCTGGCATTCTTGCAAAGCAGGTTCCATGTATAATATTAGGTCTTAAGAACATGATTGGGTTGAAAAGTGGGCACTGAATTGTTCACACACTTAAGGTCCTAGCTTTTGTTCTGCCTGTATTTGGATTAACCTTTAAGGTGGCTTAATAGAGTCTTGTGTGTGAGCTCATCTGTCGACTTCACCGCCAAGTAAAATTAGGGTTCTTTCCATCAACGCCATTGATGAGCCTAAGACTTCAAAGACATCTTGGTCCGAAGGTTCGGCTCCATGGAAAGTGTTGATCTTTATAGGAAAGAGGTTGGACCGCCCCGCTGTGACGCGAGAGTTCTTTGTTTCCGACCTGTCTGCAGCCTGGAAGAGGAGCGGCTGTCCCAGCAGAGAGAGGCCCTTGTTTAGAGGGTCCATTCTGATCCTCCTCCCCCTTCATCTCAGTAGCAAGGAACCTAGAATTCCCTACGCAATGTCCTCCACATTGTCGGGTGTGTGTGCACCTCTTCTGGGAGACCAGATCCTGAAGGCAGGCGGCCCCAGGAGTGCATACCCCCGAGCACAAGGGGTTAACCTGGAGGGAACCCGTGTGGGTAGGTGAGCGGCCTGGGCCTGGGAGTGCACACTGGGGAATTCACACAGGAGTGAGCAGAGGCTCTTTGCAGTGAACACCAGAGCTCAAGGATGGAATAGAAGGAGCTACGGGGGAAGGGCATAGCCTGCAGCTGCCTTGGGGCCGGCTGGGACAGAACTCTGAGCAGTATAAATAACAACTCTAAATCTAAACCCAAGTTCCCAACTGCTATGAAAGCATTTGTGTCAACGTAGCAGAGGGAGCCTTGGTTACTTAACGCTGTATTAGCTTGATGTATGACTCTTCAATATTTAGACATCTGGCATATGGTTTTCACCGGTCCTTGGGTCCTGGCCCCTGTTTAGTAGACCTACCTGGACAGGCCCTGGAGGTGCCCTTGAGTCCAATCGCTAAGTTGGCACAAATCACTCACCCAGGAAACAGAAAGAAAGGTGCAGGTTTGGAGAAGGCCTCGGCACCACCATTGGTGGTTAGTGCTCTGCCTCACCTTTTCTCAGGCCTGTGGCCTCACTGGATAGAACATGAGAACTTTGGGATGGACTGGGACAGCGGTGAGAAAACCATGAAATCGGGTCTTTTGTCCCATCGCCCGCACTCCCCACCGTCAGTAACCCCGGATTGCGGGGATGTAAGTCCCCACAGTCGGAAAGGGGGTGCTCTGTGCTGTATGGGGAAGGGGCTGTTGTACTTCCCCTGCTGTTAAATACTAAATAAAATACCTGTTTGTCAGCTTCTCTGCTCACAGAATTACACAGGCTCTGTTGGAACTTTGAACCACACATTCTATGTATTTACATATGGGACGTTGTGTGGTTATGACCTGGTACGATTTAAGGCTTCATCTTCCAAAATCTGAACTACAATTCTTTACCCACCACTCGCATTCCCAGGGTTTATCGACAAGGGTGGCAAGAGTGGTAGAAATTAAGCTGATACTTGAACGACATGAATAACCATGTAAAACTCTAGGATTTATTTTGAGAACACCCAATTGGACCGCCGTAATGACATATGGAAATGAAAAATATGGATAAGGAACAACCCCAGGGTTTTGATCCAAATGTCTGGTTGTGAACAATTCTTTGCCTCAGGAAATCAGGACTCTGTGCTGATCAGTTGTCTTTCTCAGAAATATCCAGTGTTCACCTGGCACCAAGATTGTGACAGTTATGACCATTGCCACATAGAAGAATTTTTCACTTTTAACTGTATTTCAACTTCTTTTACACTAAAAGTAGTTCCTCCCTTTAGTTACCTAATATGGATGCCAACAAATGCCAGCATAAACTGCCCATAAACATAATAGGATGTCAGGGAGAATTAGGATTGCCACCCCTCATATTTTAAATTTTCACCAACAATTTTGGGAAGAAAGAGATAACTCTTCACAACACCTGGGAAGGTATGACTCACACGTTACCATCTTCGTTTTGCAGCTGAAGAGTCAAATAAGTAAGAAACAGTCATGTGTCTTCTATAAATCATCACTGCATTTAATTAAAAGTGAGAAAATAACATCTATGAAAAACTTACATTAACCCTGAAAAATGCAGTTATTTGAGATCTATCATGGCAGGAAAATTCTGCCCCTAACACACGTTTAGCGTGGGTCAGGAAACAGGTCTACCAAGAAGACTTAAGTGTCTTTAGGGCACATCGTTCAGATTTCCACACAGTCTGTCCAGAAAGTACCCAGTTAAATGAAGAATAGAGACATTTATTGAAGAAGATACAAGATACAAGAAGCACTGCAGATAGGACTAGGATGCCTCCGTCCCATTGAAAGTAGGCACCTTGGGACCTCACGCAACTCTCCCAATTGCCATCAGCTGCCTCGAGGTATTTTCCTGAATCTCATCAATGGTCTGAAATCTCTTCCCTTTCAAAGGTGATTTTAGTTTTGGAAAAAGCTAGAAGTCGCAGGGCCCCAAATCTGTAGCACAGTTACTTGGGTGATTTGATGTTTCGCCAAAAAACTCTGCATGAGACGTGATGCTTGAGCAGGTGTGTTAAGGTGATGAGGCTGCCAATCACCAGTTGCCCATAGCAGCAGCCTTCAGAATCATCCAAATAGTTCCCGTGGAAAAATGTTCAAGCTTAATGCAAAATTCGATGCAGATTTGTCACTCAACTGGCCCATTTTGAATGTGATGGCCACACAGCACACATGCTCACTCAACAAGAATCTACCACCCCCACTGACTAGCACAGTGAAGTCATCATTGTTCACGCATGTGCATTCCAGTCCCCTCTCCTTGGCTGCCGGGTCACATCGATGTTACGCAAACCATTCCCATTATATTAACAATAGCTGGAGTTTTTCTGGACAGACCTCATATTTGAGCCTTTAACAAATGCTGAAATCCCCCCTCTACTTTCTCCCATCACCCCAGAGCCCTTTTGAACTGATAGGTGAATTCAAATACAGTAGGAACATTTAAAATTATGTGATGTTTTTATTAACCTGAAATGATAGCTGGTAAAATGGGCCATTACTCTGCAAGACCTAATTAAGTTAACACTAAAGACGTAGCTAAGCTTGAGAGTAAAAATAATACCCATTTTCTTAACCAAGTCCCGTTTTTTTCAAAGGCACCACTTTAACTATGATTTAATTAGTGAACTATGAATTCTAGGGGAAAAAAAAAAACCTAGAAGAGAGAAAAGATAATCACTACCCCTCCTACATCTGCCTGGATAGACTCAAACTCCTACGTGACAAGAATGTGTCAAGTCACATTAAAGACACACTGTGCCACGGCGGGTTCCCTCCAGCCGCCCTGCCCCGATGCCAGCAGTTTATAGCTTTGCCCTTACAAGGGGCAGCCATTCTAATCTAATAAGAGGAGGGAAATAGCGGAAATGCACACACCTGAAGTCCTGTTAAGAACAGGTGATTCTTTCTGCCCCCGCAGGCAGGAACATAATGTCATTTCTGTCCATGTGTGCTCGCGCTCTGACGGAGGGCCATTCCCCAGGGGAATGGTTTTCCCTCTGCCAGTGGGGAGCGGGGAGAACACATTCTCCGAGGAAATAGCATTTTGCTATTTACCAGTCCTGCCCACCACGTGAGGCCCTGAGTAATTGTCTTGGCTCCGGTGGCGTGAGAAACACCTAAAGGCAGAGAGATTGGTGTCATCTCTCTCCTTCCCGTTTTCTCTCCCTTGGGGAAAGGAAAAAAAAAAAAGGAAAAAGACAACGGCCCACAGAGAGGATGACGAGACGTTTGCAAGAAGGATCGTTCAGGCGGCGGATGCCTAATTAGGAAGACCCCAGCCAAATATTTAGTTGAATAATGTGACAGGTTTTGCAGCCATTTTACAAGCCCTTTAACACGTGTTTCCATTCCGTGCAGTTGCGATTCCTGATTGGGAAGGCAGTCAAATCTAAATGCGTTCTGATCAATGGCTCTCATTCCGCCAAGTGGACCCGACAACACGGGACAGTGGCTCTTTCCAATGTGACTGCATCACTTGCCATTCAAGACAGATTTGGGGAGGGCCGTGCAGGATTCTAGCGGCGGCGTGCTTTTAATTACATGTATGGTTTTGTGGCTATAGGATTTCTTTTTCTCCTGGGCACAGGATCTATTATTCTCGCTACTTTTTTTTTTTAGTTTAGTTTATAAAAGACCTAAAAATGTAACGGCGACTGCTCTAACAGCTAAGGTTAGGATTTGCCCTAACTGTGGAAGGTCTGTTTAAATGAGAATTTGTTGACAGAGGATGTGTGAAAATAACCTGTAGGTATTTGAGAACACACGTGTTCCAGCCATCGGCTTACTACTCATCTTATACTGACCTCATCTCTCCTAAGCTGCTGAGATATGTATCTACACATTGCCTTTCGTAGATGTATATTTTAATATGTTCCTGGCTGTTCCGGAAATCGAGCATGAAGTAAAAGTGGAGATGGCTCAGCGTAGCGTGAGTATCACGTGACCGAATATCGTGGTATCTCTGGTGTATTTCCCTGGGCAGCAGGTCCGGCCCCTGGAGACCCTGCCCTCTGGGCCCTGGCTCAGCCTTCCTTTAGGGTTTGAGGAATATCGGTTCCCGTAAAGGGTCCTACATACAGCTCCTGAGAGAAGCTCTGTTTCTGAATAATTTAAATAGTTGCATTACTCTTCTGATCCTGAAAGCCTCATAGGTCATCACCAGTTATACTTACATCCCTACATGTTGGCAATTGGAAATACATCACTTTTTCCATTCAATCTGAATATGGACAAATGGCTATGGATATTCTCACTGTAAGTCACCCAACACGTTTCCATTTCCAGTCACATGCCCGTATTACTGAACGCAAGTGAGGATCCCCCAGTGAGAGGCAGACAACTCTTGGCTGGGTTGAGACGTGCCCAGGCGGGGACATGACCACGTAGATTTCAGCTGCTCCTCGTTAGTCAGATGCTGTCACCTGAAATACGACCGTACTCTGAAAAAGTCTGAAATCCAGTGGGGTCGGGTTCTGTCCCCAAGGCCGTGAGCCCCACAAGCCACTCTGACATCTCTATTGCAGACGTTTTGCTAGAAAACGTTCAAACAGTTTCTTTCCTGCGCTTGGCATAATTTTTTTTAAAGAATGAAGTGTGTGACGCTGGAATACACTTGGGTTGAATGGCACAAGGTCCTTTTTTTTTTTTTTTGGCTGCTTTGTTTTATTTTTATAGGTCTTCCAGGTTACCAGCATTAGATCGAGAGAAGAAGTCTTTCTAGTCATTGTTCTGGTTTTCTGAATTGTGGGCACCGTTCTGACTATTCGGGGCACTTACCCGCGTCTGTCCTCTAGACCTGCCCTACCAAATTGGTAGCCGCTGGCCACCTATGGCTATCAAGCACTTGACTGTGGCCAGTCCCAACTGACAAGTCCTGGGGGTGTAAGATACTCGCTGGAAGACCTCAAAGTCTTAGTGCAAAACAAACAAGAAAAGAATGTGAATTATTTCTTCAATCATTTCCTATTGATTATAAGTTTGAATAATAATATTTCGAACATACAGGGTTAAATAAAACACATTATTAGCATTGAATTTACCCATTTCCTTTTGCTTTTCTAATGATGCGGCCAGAGATTTTTTTAATCCCACAGGTGGCTCACGTTATATTTCTATCAACCATCACTGCCGTAGACCCCTAATTTTCCCATCCGTAAAATGGGGATAAGCATATCCATTCTCCAGAGTCACTGGGAAAATCACTGTGAGCTAATGCACATGAAATTAGTCAGTAAATTATAAAGAGTAGAAGGAGCCTAAAGTGCCGATGACCCAGGATGGGGATAATCACGATGGTGTTTCCAAGCTCCCGTTCCACACTTCCAGATTTTCCCGGGAGTTTTCAGCCAGAGGCCTTGCCATAATGCTCTCTAATAGTGCTCCAGGGTGACAGATGCAACCCTTTCACAGCTCTGAATGTGACCCATGACCTGAACAGGTAGGTCAGCAACAGTGTCGGCAAGGGGACCACTTACTGCTGACGGAAAATAATAGTAACAACGACGGCCTTGGGCCGAGTACTGTGGTGAGTCCTTTGACCATCTCGATTCTGAATAACATACTGTGCCCTAGCTGGCGTGGCTCAGTGGATTGAGCACCGGACTGTGAACCAAAGGGTCGCAGGTTCAATTCCCAGTCAGGGCACATGCCTGGGTTGTTAGGCCAGGTCCCCATCTGGGGGCATTTGAGAGGCAACCACACATTGATGCTTCTCTCCCTCTCTTTCTCCCTCCCTTCCCCTCTCTAAAAATCAATAAACAAAATCTTCAAAAAACCCCACTAAATAACACACTCCACTTCTATTAATGCAGCTGTGAGCACATGGTCCACTCATATTTGTCTTTCTGTAAAGTTGATGGCTTCTGATAAGTTATGCATGTCTACCATGAATGGAAGTTGGCAAGATGTGACTGAACAGCAGCAATTTAGTGGACAAAGGCAAAATGTGAGTCGACAAAGTGTGCGTAAGGTTACACAACAGATCGAGGTAGAGGGTTTAACACAAGAGGCGTTAGGACTTCGGTAGTTGGATTGACGTGCTGACCCTCTGGTTAAACTGGACCTGCCTGAGGGTGATTTCCACGAGATAACAGTTCTGTTGTCTCTTCACTCCATTCAACGGTCTTTCAAGATAAACTGCTCACGCCACAGCCATGGACTCAAAATGCATTTTCACGCTGTCCCTAGCTACGCCTCTCCACCCCAAGAAGCCTGGAAGGGCCCTGCAGATCACCGTCACCTTGGCTTTAGTCTTTGTAAAAATCTGGAGTGCCTTTCAACGTGCTCCACCCATGAAAACCTTACCCCAGGTGGATCTCCACCTGCCCCCAAGAACCCTTGCCCGACCATCCTCACTCCTTCTGTGCTCAGGCTGAATGTCCACCTCCTCGCTTGGATTCTTGCTATATGTAATTTATACTGTGATTTTCTCGTTATCCCTCCTACTAGATTATTGTTAACACTGACATTACCCACACATAGAGGGTCTCGCATATCACAGGGCTCGATACGTTCATTCGCCAATATTTATTGAGCACATCATGTGTGCCAGGTTCTACGTAATTAGAGCAACAGAGTCTAATGCAAATTTGAGTGTGTGCACTTATTATATTTAAACAATGCAATTTAAGTAAATTAACAAATTAAATACTATAAACAAGAACCAAAGCAAACTGCATTCCTGAAGAGAAAATGTGTATACGTTAAAGATTTGCAGATTGAATCCCATTTGAAATGCATTAGGGGAGTCTCCTTAATTAAAACTGGGGGTCTCTGCATCCTGAAAAGCAAACAGTCCTTCCGAACATCATCAGCATACCCCCAGTCTGCCTGTTCAAATGGCAGATTATGATATACATGGTCTTTTCTTAAAATAGAAACGTCTGTATGCCTCAGTCTTTGTCACACTTCTTGCCCTTGAGTGAGTCGTTCTCAGATCTGAGGGGCCCCCAAGTCCCCCGGAGGATGTTGGTGAAACAGTCTGCCGGAGCCAGCCCCGGGAGTTTGTGACTCGCTGGGTCTGGGGTGAGGTGGCTGCGGCTGGGGGAGACGTGGCCCTTTCAGACCCATTGGTTTCAGCTGATTAAAAACCTCACTGCAGTGTACCGAGACCCCCACAGGGCCTCACCTAACTCCCCTTGCTAGAGGCTCAGTCACCTCACAGAAGACAGGGGGTCTTGATCCTTTTCCTGCCAATTTGTGGTGAGATTACAATGAGATCCTAGACAGGAAATTGTCCTGTCTGAGGCTGCCATGCCACAGACAGGAGCTGCAACCACACACCTTCAATTCAGCCACAAGATGCGGCAAAGGTACGCGCTCCATTCGGCTCTCCCGCTCAGGCAGTTCTAGCTATCTATTATTTAGAAATTCTGGTCTCCAAATCCAGCCGATTTCACTGACAAGATGACAAAATAATAGGATCCTACCGTTGACAAAGACCTGAGAGGTTTTCTGGAGCAAGCAGTTAATCGTTTCCGACCAGGTACATTGTCCAGCCTCTTTTGTTTACTTGCTTGATTCAATAAAGCAATCAAAACGATCGAGCTGCTTGCGCGCGTCATCCCTCACCTTGAATGTTTGGTTTTTCCCAAATTGAGTTATGGGGCCAAAACAAGCGGCGTGCAGACGACAAGAGAAATCAAAATGAGATTCTCGTTTTTCTTGTCAGCTCACGGTGTGGTGGTGGCTTCCACTCGGAAATGCTAAGATCCCACGAGATCCCACTTAATTAAAGCCCCGGCAGCCCCTTCTCACTCCCGCTTGCCCGCTGACGCGCTCTGTGGCCTTGCTCTGTGATGTCTCTCTAACCCACGAGAAGGGCTCGGGGGAACGTTAATGCAAGGGATCGATGATCAAAAATTAATTTTAAAGCCCGTGGTGAGAGAGCATTAACGCAAGCCGTGCAGCGGCCCCGCTGAGGTCTTCCGGAGGATTTGAGCACAGAAGGCTGCAGATAGAATGCGTGCATCTCGAGAATAATGATGCATGTCACTAATAACCTCGTGCTAAGTTATAAGCCTAAATTGGAGCCTCTGCAGAGGAATACACAGCCTCTGTAATTTCCAGTTTGCTGTAATAGTATGGAAATGGCTTTTGGAGCCAGGATTGGATCAGCCTAAATGAGCTGGAATTGATAGCTGCCTGGGAGACAAGGACCAGGAGAGAGTGGTCACGCCTGTGTCCTTGCTGACTTATCTGGGGCTCTCCAGACGTGACAGTTTTAAGGAGTGAGCCTTTAACTGTGTTACAGAAATACACTACAATCTCCTGCAGTGCCGAATGGGCCCTTCTAAAATTGCCTCCGCAAGACAACAGAATGGGGCGCCTCTGTTCCAGGGAGGGAAAGGGCTTTTGTTCGCCGGTAAAGGAAGAGGAAGCCGTACATGCAGGGTCTGCAGGGTGGGAGACGTGGGGAAGGCGCTCTGAGGGTACAGAGAAGTCAGCTCTCTCTTTAGGAGACCCTGAGCCCCAGACCACTGTGACCCCTAGAATGAGAACATTCCAGAAGGCAGATGGCTTTCCCCTTTGGTGGGGACAACATAGTGACACTTGAGGACAAGGCAGTGATACTTATGATTAAAGTGTTCAAACTGCAAAATAAAAAGCCTGAGGGTGATGGCCTAGGAGAGCTTCTTTGGGTTGCATGCGATAGATAGCATCTCAAGTATTACAGTGCAATCAATGTCACTAGTAACTAACTCATCAGGGCATGAAGAAATCATTAGGAATGGTGGCACAATGGCAAGTTTAGCTTAGCCTGATTGGAAGCAGGCATGGTGAGGTCTTCACGAGGTGTATAAGACTCACTATGATATGTCCTTAAAAGAAGAAGAAGGGGTACCGCAATGCACGCACACAGAAAAAAGTCACGTGAGGAGGACGCAGTGAGAAGGGGCATCTGCACGCGAAGGAGAGAGGCCACAGGGCAACCCAACCCTGCGGCGCCTTGATCTTGGGCTCCCAGCCTCCAGAACTGTGAAAAAATAATTTGTTGTTGTGCCAAAGCTCCCCAGTCTGTGGCATTTTGTTATAGCTGCCCTAGCCAGCTAATATACCGTCTGTACACCTGAATTTTAAAAAGATTTTTTAAAAGCCACTACTAAGTTCATTCCCTCATTCTCCACGTTTTTATGGAGGACTTATGACGTGTCAGGAATGATTCCGATCCGAGGGCCAGGATGCAGCGGAGAGCAAGACGAACCCGCTGGCCTGGAGCTCACACCCTGGGGGTGCGTGACTGACAAGAACAAAAAGCACAGTGAGGACATGCCCGGCGGAGGCACAGGACATGAGAGGGTAGGTCGATGCCACCTGAGACGGTGTGGAGATGAGATCTCATGACAAAATGACATTTCAGCAGGGACCGAAACTGAGTGAGGAAATGGACATAATGAATGTCTAGCGGGGAACCATTGCCGGTGCAGGGAACAGCCAAGGCAAATACCGCGAGACAAGGGCAGGTGTGAGGGACCCAAGAAGGGAGAATGGGAGAACAGAGGGAGGGGAAAGTAGTTCTGCCTTGATTCATCTTATATCTGTGTTACAACTTATGCAAAACATGAGCCAGTCACATAAGAGGCGTTCAATATATGCTTGTGGAATGAGTGAGTTCCTGACCACTTGAATTTACCGACCCAGTGATCGTGAACCCAGATTATTCGAATAGTCGCACTGGTGAAATATGTAGATGTATCAGGCCATCTACACCAGGTTTTCACTGGAAACATTGTCAGTAAGTTTCACAGGGTAGTGTATACTTCCTCCACAATCACGGGAGAAAGTTTGGTGATGCTGAAAGTTTTGTCCAAGGAAATATCTGATGTTCATGAACTAGAACTGGAGGCGCCCACCAGGGCTGTGAGAGACACGGCCAGTCGTCACTGTTCCGTGCCCCCACCATCTCAGCTCTGTGTCCAAGGCCTTAGGGGACATCTACCTGGGTGTCTGATAGGAGCACTCAACCAATATGTCTAAAATGCCAAACTCTCAGGTCCCCATCTCCCCCAACCCCACCTGTTCCCCCTTAGCTTTCCCACCTCAGGTGTGGCACCAACTTTCACCCAAGAAGCTTGAAATCTTCTCTTTCCCTAATTAGAGAGCCCGTCAGCAAGCCTTCGAGTCACCTCCCCAGGCAGCACCTGTTCCACCAGGGGGACGGCCACAGTGTCCTTACTGGCTTCCTTTCATCCGGTCTCTTCCTCTTCACGCCTCCCCTGGGCCAGCAGAGCGACCCTTGAAATAAAGAAACACGGTCAAGCCCCTCCTCTGCTCCCGCCCACCAGTGGCTTCTCCTCACGTGTAGATTCAAGTCCACAGGGCCCCCTGGGGGTGGTCCCCAGCTCCATCTCCACTTAGCTGTCCTCCCACACCACGCTTCACTGACCCCGGACCTTCGGCCTCAAGCATCTCTCCTTGCTGTTCTGTCTGCCTGGAATCGTTTTTCCTAGATAGCCTCCATAATTCATTCAGAACTTGGCTCCAAAGTCACCTCATCAGAGCGGCCCCTGTCTATCACCGGTCACCTCCTATTTCTTTATCCCCCGTTCTTTTCTTCCCGCCGCATCCCACCACCGACACTGTGTTACTAGTGGGTTTACTGTCTGCATCATCCCCGGGAACATCTGCTGGGTGGACCGCTGCATCCCGGCCACCACCGGCAGCGCCGGCGGTGTAGGAGGCACTCAGTAACTGTTGGTGGAACCAGGGAAGGAACGGAGGAATGAACGCATGCTCCGGGAAGGCGCCGGTCACAGGGCCTTGCCTGCAGGACCCAGACGAGCCCTTGGGCCCCCTCTGATGAGTGCTCCACGTGACGATGAATGAGCCTGCTGGTCTAAGAAATGAAAACAACGGGCCATCCCTGCACTACACTGCGGGGTGCTGTGGTTTGTTTTGGTTTTACACCGAGGACTTTTCTATTTGTCTCTTGCTTCCCAGCACCTAACAGAACCTGGGACCAAAGGGCACTTGACAGGCGTTCCCCAAGCTCACACTCTGTAGACAGGATGGCTTTGAGACTCACCACGTGCAATGAGTAACTGGTGATACGTAACCCTGGCATAATTCTGCACGTATTTCATTGGCATTTAATACATACGAAGCTGGGGGTCCCAGGCACTGGGTCCCCCGTCTCTGTGGCTCATCTGAGGCTTTGGAAGGAAGAAAAGGTGCTCCTCCCTACTAGCCAGCTGGCTCCAGAGCAAAGTGCCCCTGTAGGCTCTGCCTTCACCTGCACAGCCCCCTCCCACGTGACATGGACTAGGGCCAGTGACCGGTCACTCTGCTGGCATCTGTCCTGGGAGATGCAAAACGGTACTGTCTTCATCCCGTGCTTACATAGAGCTTTTAAGGAAAGCCTGTGACATGAGCCCTTGATTTACATCTGACATTTCCTGTCTTCCCATGTTAACACCCAGTCACTCAGGCAGCCTGCTCATCTGATAAGGCCCGGGACTGAGCTGTCTGCGTCGCTCTGTGCCAGAATGGAGCCCCTCTGCCGGGGGCCACACAAGGACAAAGCAAGGCGGGATGCTGCCGTGTGTTGGCCAAGCCTCTCCCAGCCGCGGCCCACCCCCCGTGGTACAACCATGAAGAGAAATTACCATCCTCACTTTACACAGAGGGGAGAAACATTTGATTTCTTTTGTAATGGCCTTGTAGAGCGGTTTGCAAATGGAATTACATTGGATGGAAATGCCAGCTTGGACAATGACATTATCGGCACATTAAACGAGACAAATCCGAGGAAACAAGGCTTCCGAGGAAGGATCAAATACGAAACGAGTTTCCCCTGGGTCCTGACTCCCACTCTAAAGGGGGAAACCAGCATTGCCATAGGAGGGAGTCTGGCGTGGTTTTAGGGTCACGGTCGAATGTGCTAACAGCATCACTGGGACACACACGAGGTCGGAGGCCCTCTGCCCCTCGCGCATCATCCGCTGACAAAATAAGGAAACGGTAAACTTTCACCCAGCACGAGCTGTGCGCCTGGCCCCGCGGTGGGTGCGTTCGCATCCCTGATCTCCCTCAATGCCACCCCAATTCCTTCTACAGGGAGGGGACTGTGGCTTAAAGCAGCAGTGGGAGCTCGGCCCTGGTCCAGGCTTAGCGCTCTTTACATCACCCACAGCTGCAATTCCCCGGGCCAGACCGGGCCCACTGCTGTCTCCCCGCTGCAACTCCAGTTCCCTGCTCCCCAGCATCCCCAGTGGGCAGAACGCCAGCCCTCTAGGGGGGCCGGGGCCATGCCTGCAGGCTAGGCTCACAGAAGGAGCCTGCTGGGGGGCAGCCGTGGTAGGGGTCCCCTCGGGCCTTCATCACTCATCTGGGTTCCAGCCATCCTTCCCTGCCCCTCAGGCTCTGAGGCCCACCTGCCGCCTGTGAAGCTCAGTTCTGCATTCGTGCCGTCCTGGGCGCTGACCTAACCTGGCTCTGCCCCAGTTTCTGTGCTGCCACATGGGTGCGATAATATCCGCAATGTGACGGGAATAAAACAACATCCCAATGTGTTAGGAATTAAAGGTGCCACGACGTATTTCAAGATCAGGACCTAGGAAGCATGTAACAAATATTCAGTTTTTATCACTATTATTTTTATTACTGCTAAGTTTTTGTGTCCTACCTAAACTCATTATGTTGAAGCCCCAATCCCAGTGTGATGGTTTGGGGCGCAGGAGAAGGGGGGGGCAATTTTGGAGGCCGCTGGCCCATGGCGGGGGGAGCTCTCATGAGTGAGATTACAGTCATCTGAAAACCAGGAAAAGGGTTCTCACCAGGAACTGAATGCACCAGTGCTTTGACCTTGGACTTCCAGACTCTAGAACCGTGAGAAATGAACTTCTGTGGTGGGAGCCACCTGCCTATTTTCTTACCGCAGCCTCCGTGACTAAGACAATCACCAGCCCATGTCTCCGGTGGTGGCACCCCTGCCCATTAGGTGAGTGTCCACGTGTACGAGGTGGGCGTGCCTCAGTCTCCCCGTGTAATCCCCTCCCCCACCCCAGCATGGTCCAGTTGAAATGGGAGCCAGTGGCCGGGCAGGCTGACCGGGTCCTGTAGACCCCTGGGCCCGGCAGGGCGGTCCTGCTGTGATCTTGAGCACAAATGGCCAAGTAGTGGCCACCAAAGTGGTTACATGGGCTCCTAAAGGAGCGAAGCTTGCACTGAAAATCTCACTTGTTGGGTTTAAATGGGGGGAAACGGAGGGGCGGGGCCTGGTTCTCCCAGGTCCTAAAACGAGTGGCCACATTTGCTGCCTCCCTCATTTTCGCTTTTCTGTTTAACCCACAGGTGCTGCTGAGCCCGTGGCAGCCGGTGCTTCTGCATCAGCCTCCTCTCTTCATCCCATCGCCCCCCCCATTCATTTCCGAGCCCCTTCACCTGCCACCTGGAGCATTGCAACAGCCCCGTTTCGGGCGTCCCCAGCTACGGCCTGCTTGTTGGGGGCGGGGGCAGGGGGGCGGGCGGGCATTGTCTGTGTAAAATACACGCTGAGAATTCCAGTTCTGCCTTTGGAAAGAACCCTTACGAATGCCCATTTTATCATTTGATAACATCCACAGGCCTTCCCTTTCTCCGCCGTCCACTGGCAAAGCCGGCTGCTGGCTGTCGCCGGAACACACACAGCCCGTGCGTTCACTGAGCGCGCTCTCTGTGTCAGTCCCACCGCAGGGCCTAGGGACACTTGGTGAACACCTGGCCCCTGAACACCAGGAGGTCAGGGACCAGTGGAGAGTGTGTCAGAGAGCGGTGGACAGGACCCGCCGTGTCTCGTGCACAGTGGTCACTCAGAGGAGGCGTCTCGTTTAAATGCCGCCAGTGTTGCGTGATTTCCTTCACTGTGGAAACACTTATTTCATGAAGAACCCTGAAGGCGAATGGAGAACACGTGGGGCAGGTGTCAGGTGACACAGAGGATGGTGTGATGGAAGGGCCACAGGTGACACGCCTCCCACAGTCAGGCAGGAAGGGTGGGGACTCCGGGTCGTGCCTAAATGCATTCGTATTCCATCTCCTTTCAAAATTCTGTGACAATCCGAATGAATACCGGGGTACGAGCCGCCCACTGGATGTCCTTTCCAGCTGCCCCCGGGAGTAAGGAGAGCCGAGGTCCGGAGTCGTCACACCCAGCGTGGCATTCCAACACCCCTAAGGCACTGTGGGTGTTCAGGCAGGTGATGGAAGTTCTCTGAGCCTTGGTTATCAGCTTTGAGAACTGAGATAACCCCTACCCCACCGAGTATTGTGAGATCCCCAAATATAGAGTTCATTTTCCAGCATGGCAGTGCTATTAAACTGGGAACACAGAACCACAGAAAGCACACACAGGGATCCCTATGGTACCTGAATTTCCCAGCTGCAGGCAGAATTCCAAGTAAAATGAAGTCATAAGGAATGACACCCGGGGCCCCTTTGCTCTCTAAGCCTTCCCCTCTGCTTATCAAGACCTCTTGCCCCTTGACAGAGCTGCCTGCAGGTAACACCAACTCACGGTCTCGGGAGGGTTCCATCGCGACCCACTCCTGTCTCCACGAGATGGGAAGTCATTCTCTGTAGACAGAAATGCGCTCAGGTAAGCTATATTCACATTCTCATCCCCCTCGGCAATAAAGCCTTAAGGGGGAAAGATGTGTTTCAAGATGTGCCCTTAAAACTATTTGTTAGGACCTTATAACCTCAGGGCGAAGAGAGGCAAAATAGCACAAAAAGAGACATTTCAGCCCCCCCCCCACCGCCGTTACAGAAGCACAGCAGTGAAGGAGCTGTGTCCCCACCAGCAGCGACACGGAGCCCCGCGGCCTTTTGCTGCCGCAGGAAGAACAAGAAAGTCTCTCCATGAGATTGTTCAGGACGGCGAACCTGAGAGGCGCCTCCTGGCGGAGACCCCGGGCGTCCTGGCAGAGGCCTGGGGCAGGGCAGGTGGGCCACCGAGCAGAAGGGACGTGCCCTGAGACAGCAGGGAAGAGCGAGCGGATGGGGTGGTGTTGGCAAGTTTTGCCGAGTCGTCTCCAGCTGACAGACCGTGGCTGCTCGGTGGGGTTCTGTGTTTCTGCCTCTGCCTGGTGGCCTTGCAGGTACATCGTTGTAGTCCCCACATGTTTCCGACCTGAGCCCACACCTGGGAGGCAACTCCCAGCTGCGCAGGTGTGTCAGGACTAAGGACAAATGGGCTCAGAGCCTCACGCTCCTCAAATGCATGCCCCTTGGAACATGCAGGGCTTCGTGGCTGTGCAGATCTGGGGCTCCGATGGACCCGGGGAGAGGAGCCGGCGACCTGGCTGAGCTGGGGCTCAGTGCTATTCACAGATGGTGCAGAGGGACACCTTTCCTCGCTCAGCCGGAGCATTCAGGGCTCCGATGCTGCCAAGGCTCAGAGTAGGGTGATGTCCTCCGCCCTGGTCCCTCCCAACACTCACCTGCCGGTTGAAGTCTCAAATTTATTAGAATGGGCCATACCCGAGACCAAATTCCAATAAGGCCACAGGCACCAGATGGAGAAAATGACTTTGGAGTCAGGGCCACCGCCTGAGACACACAGGAGGCGTCTGCGTTCCTGTGCAAGGGTCCTACGACCCGGGGTGCCTTGGGGACATGGCTCTGGTCTAGTCAGGGTTCTGGCAGGAATGGTGACAAGCCCAAAGCAGGCAACAGAGGAGAATGTCACACAGGGTCACCGTTCAAAGATGTCAGAAGAGGTAAGCAAAAAGGAATGGGGGCGTATCTGGGTTTGGGGACGCAGCTCCCACCCCTAGGCCTGAAGGGTGAAGGGAGTGAGCTGTCACCAGACCACAGATCGACAGGCAGCCCCGGGAGAGGCTCCACTGACCTGGACGCTGTCAGAGGAGACCCTGGGAAAAACCTCCCATTCTTCTCACCCTTGAGTTTCCCGCCAGCGCCTCCCACTGGCCAAACCCAACAGGAGTCAAGAGAGCAAAGATGCCCTCTCCAGGGGCCCATGGCGGAGCCATACAGGATTACCCATGGTAGGAGCGGGGGGCAAAGACCACAGACTGGGTCTGGGCACGTGCAGGGGCTCCAGACTCACCCTGGTCGCTCCCCAAGGTCCTGGCCCCCTGGAGCAATTGGAGAATGTTTGCCAAGGCCACCCCAAGTAACCTGAGCAGATACATCCCGGAGAGACCATCAGGCTCCGTTCTGTCCTGGCCGGCAGCCCTCTGGTAAGGGTGACAAGTTTCAGGTTCTACCAATAGCTACTAGGATATTTTGCAACATAGTAGCCCACGCAGAGGGCGCAGTGACATGTGTGACCTCAAGATCGCCAAGGCCAGAGGGGTGGATGATCCTGTCCAGGGGCACTTCTGAAGGATGTCTGGAGGCCGGCACCTTCTGAGCCCGGCCTCAAGGCGCACGCGCACCCTCCAAGCTCCCCAAAGAGGACATGGTCAGAGCCGCCACCACCAGGGCTGACATGTAGGCACCTGGGGGAACCTCACACATCCCAGCGGCAGGGAGAGAGGGCTCCCCAAACTTTTCCTCTACAGAGCCACGTCGTAAACCTTTTAGCTTTGTGAGCTGTATGTTCTCTGTTGCAACTACTCAATTCTGTCATTGCAGCCCCCAGATGGTCCCAGACCAGGAAGCACCCGGGTGTAGCTGTGCTCCCCTAAAACCTCACAAAAACAGGTGACAGGCTGGTCCGACCTTCCGTGGCAGTTTGCTGACGATGGACTTAGAATTTGAGATTTCGGGTGCGCCTATAATCCTGTCCTCTTTTGTATCCACAAGACGGTGAGGCTGGGCCATGTCTGTTTTTTGTGTTGATATTCTTGATTTCTATTAGACTGCAAGCCACGTGAAAATGGAGTCCTGTCTTACCGTTCTGAGCATGCTCGATACCCAGAATGACGTGCATGAAGGAATGAATGAATGAATATCCATAGAAGGGATGCTATAATCTGCAGTTTTTGTTACTGTAAGCCTTGTGCCTTGTTCATATATTTAAAATATTAAATGAGCAGAAGACATGTAGAGAGATAGGAACTCTGTGTGGATCCTCCGTTTCTTCCGAAACTGAGCCACATTTTCATGCGCTGCTTCCCTTGCATGAGGGTAGAACAGGTTAGCTCAAACAAACAAATGTTGACAGTAGCAAAGTAAACAGGATCCTAATTAATGTGTTTGCTAATTAGACTCCCTGGTTGGGTGTTTAACTATAACACATGAATTAGGTGTTTATTCCTAGCATATGCTCCACTTAGGGGGCTGGGTATTCGGTGCTCTATTTATCATGCGTGGCCTTCAAAAACTGCAGAAAGCAAATCCTTGCAACTCTGTTTTTATGATCTTGCCTAAGATCCCCCCCATCTTCCCTCCCCGCCTCCCTCCGCGGAGTGTCTGCGGCGCCCCCTGGCGTCACTAGCGCTCTCCAGGAGGGTAATTTAGGGACTGCCTGTGAGCGCCTGGTCTCAGCACCTCAGCCGCTAGTGTGGATGCAGAGACCCTCGGGACGAGGTCTGCCCGTGTGCAGGGAGGCGCACAGAGCTGGAGAAGAGATTCCTGAACAGTTTAGATCCTGCAAGTTTCCCCACCAGCCGCTGCTTTCCGTGCGGTCTGAGTCTCCCGTACAACGAGCGAGAGAGTGCCAACGAAGGTCTGAAACTGGGTTTCTGCTTTTTTCTTGAGTAAACAGTTTCTTGAATCATTTCACCATTAAACTCTTTTTTTAAGATGATTTATTTATTTTTTTATCCTCCCCCGAGGACATGCGTATTGATTTTTAGAGATGGGGGGAGGAAGGGAGAGGGGGAGAGGGAGAAAAACATCAATGTGAGAAACATCTACGGGTTGTCTCTCGCATGTGCCCCAACTGGGGACCGAACCTGCAACCTGGGTATGTACCCCAACTGGGGAATCAAACCCATGGCCTTTCCGTGTACGGGACAGTGTTCCAGCCAACTGAGCTACACCAGCCAGGGCTGACCATAAAATCTTGAAATAAGGGAGCTCTCAGCTTTCCCACAGCAGAAGCAAATGTTGGGGGGTTGGTGGCATCTGTGGGGCACAAAGACTCCCGTAAATGAGTTTCAGCATGAGTGGCTGGAAATAGCTCTGCTCAAGTCTGGAACAGTTTGAATCATTTGATCAATTATAAAATGACTTCCTGTCCTCTCGCCTTTTCCTGCCGAGACCTGTCCCCTCCCAGATCTCGCCCTGGACCCCTGTGACGAGCCAGGCACCATGCCGCCTGGTGGGCAGGGGTGGAGCCAGCTTTGCGGATTCTGCGTCATCTCTGCTACATATAAGTTTAAGAAAAAAAGTGTAAAATTGGGGCAAAAAGTGAATACTTATGTAGAATAATGGCAAAACAGAAATGAAAAAAAAGGTGAAAGCTAGCAATCATTACAATCATCATAAAATCCAGAGAAAATAACATAAAATTTGTATTAATCAACTACCTGTCACGTGCCCGTAATAAGTTTTCCCGACAATTTTGATCGGATGGGCCTTGATCACCTCTTCGGTGACAATGATTTTACGTCGTTTTCTATAGACAAAAAGGAGAGACATGTGAGGCTCCCCTCCAGCGTCATCGATCAAAATTTCTTTTTGATAATTGGCTGTTTGAGAAGTTTTTTTCAGCCTCACAACTCACGATGGGTAACATAATATACAGTTTCAGGGCTGCCATCAAACCCGGAAAAACATTTATCGAGGAGCAAACTTCTCTTTTGATTTGGTTCCAGCAATGAGAACCAGAGCCTCTGGGATTCCGTGCCACGGAAGGTTGTGAGTGGTTTCCATAAATTCACACCTGGCCCCATAGAGGCTGGGCCTGGGCTCTCCTCCACCCTCACCCCTCCCCTACTTGGGGTGACAGGAAAATCCGCACCTCAGACACAGCACAGACCCCTCATCGCCGAGGATGAGTTGACCCGGAAGGCAGTGCGGTTATACCCGGAAGCCATTCTTGGACCAGATCAGCAAGCAAGAACTTAGCTACACAGAGAAGTGAATACAGACTACATAACTATGAGTATCTCATTAAACTAATGTTCAATATACCTGCAACTTAACTCTCCCTTGAAGGAGAGTGTGACAGAGAAGTCATTGGGAAAGACCGGTATGCTTGATTGTGATGAACATTTCTCACTCACGCAGAGTTTATCAAAAATAAATGGTCCTGTAAACTTTTGCTACCTTCCCCCCAACCCCCTAACCCCTGCAAAGTGAAGGGACAATGCAAGTCAGGACCTGGAGCCTAAACCACACTAGCTTTACGGCGCATGCGCCGCAGGCACTGGGGACTCCATAATGAACAATGAGCAGCCGTTTGAAAACATCTGATGGCTTTCTGTCTAAACCAGGAAAGCAGCTATTCACACACAAGGCGTTATTCACTGATGTGGAGACTAAGCTACTTGTGGAAACACATGGAAGACACACTGCTCCCTCGGTCCTCATTAAAAAAAAAAATCCAGACCCCCAGGCATGGCTTGAACATCAACCAAGACAGGCTAGGATTTGCCAAAGTAACAAACAGTCCCCAGTGTCTCAGTGCCTGAAAACAATGCATTTATTTTTCATTCACAGAAATCTGGCCTGGGTTCACACGACTCTCCGGGGAAGCCACCCTCCATGTGATGACTCAGTGTGACTTCTGTGTCAACACATGTGTTATAGCCTCGTGACAATGGAACCGGATAGAGAGTGGAGCACCAGTAATTGAACGTCTTTCCCATGCACACGCAATCAGCCCAGGGACATCCCACAGCCACGCCTGATTTCCAGGAGTGTAGAGGTACACCTCCCATGCACCCAGAAACAGAGGGCCAGGGGGCTTCCGTGAATAGTAGTAAGGTCTGCTAGAGCTTGCGGATGTCTGCGTGGCCCGTTCCTGCTTATCCAGCTGAGCCCGTGTTCAGCTCTCCCAGCTCCTTCTCACAGTCTAAGTCCAGCCTTCCTGAGATACTTCAGTTTTCCCAAACACAGGGCGACTTTCTTTCATACGTTCTTGGTTACATTCTCAGGGCTCGTCTGCCCAACACACCTTTTCTGGCCCCTCAAGGGTGTATCAGACGCCTGGTAAATAGATCCGCATGGACCCTGCATTACCATACATTTTTCATTTTGTACTGAGATTGCTTTTTGCATTGTGATGCTACCCCAGCAAACCGAAACCTTGAGAATAAGTAGCGTATCTCATTCACAGGGCCACCTGTTTAATAGGTGCTCGATAACGACACAGCGTGGTCTACCGCGTAAGGAGCAAACTCATTGATTTAATCATTGTCTGGCCCCTGTGACCTTTCCAGTGTTCGTACCATGATGTGTCTTTGTGAACCTCCTTTTACCACACAATCAAGTGACTTCCTGTCTCACTACCTGGCCCCCCCCATCCCATTCTTGTGCCTTTGTTCCCACCGCACTCCTATCCTGGAAGCTTCCCTAACCCCATTTTGGTATTTTTAAGTCCTACAGATATTTCAAAGGCCAGTTCTGAAGACAATTCTCTTTTCAGCCTGAATGACACCTCCTTCCTCTGAATGCCCATCAAATTTTACCCACGGCCTATAACACCACTTTATCATACAAAGTGCTCGATAAAGTTTTGTGGGATGGATGTTGAATGTTTTACTACATCATATAAAATCCTTTCCATTCCCTCCCCACCTCAGAAAGAAGGCACGCACTCCTCCAAACCTATGAAATATTCAACACCCTCTTCGGTCCCGGTTAATAAGCTGCTGAGACAAAGATGCTTCCGTGTAAAAAGAACTGTGTAACTTTCAATGAATTATCAACAATCAACATTTTGCCGAGGAAAACCAATAGGTTTATCTTATTTGTTGTTTGGCCTTCTTTCCTCCTGTTGGATTTATTAATGCCTACATCATCAGAGCTATAATAAGCCTTAAAATTAATGTCCAATGTCTTTCAAAGCTTAAGACTTAATTTATTCCCTAAGCCTTAGATTCTGGTACAATTAGGTTGTGATACATGGGCATTTCTGCTTACTGCAGACTTAGTAAAAAGGACTCCAATTTTGAATGGCCTCATAAATATATATTGAATTTCATTCTCTAACATGCAAAACCCATTTTCCTGTTGTTGCGAGGTTTTTCAGGTTGGGGGCAGAGTGAGTTTCTGTAAGTATTTTTGTCGTGTGCCATTAATTAGTCCACAAACCACCACGTCTGAGAATTGCACAGATTACCCTAAAGGCAATACACGGTTAGCCTGGGAACCCACAGGGCACCCTTCGATCTCGCCCATGGTTTCCGAGGTTTCCTCCCGGGGGGTTAAGAGGTCAAGGTCACTGAGACATTCATGAGAAGTTAGTAATACTTCAATAGTTTTCCATGAATTCTTTTTTGACAAAAAGTTACTTTTTTTTTTGTCCTTACCCAAGGATACATTTACAGACAGGGAGGAAGAGGAAGGGAGAGAGAGAAAGAGAGAGAGAGAGAGCAACATCGATCAGTCACCTCCCTTACTCACAACCGGGAATTGAACCCCATCAGGGATTGAGGCCAGAACCTAGGTATGTGCCTTGACCAGGAATTGAACCCACAACCTTTTGGGGTGTCGGGTTGTACCAGATGATGATGCTCCACCCAACTGAGCCACATTAGCCAGGACAAAGGTTGCTGTGTTTAATTATATAGGTTTATATAGGTTGCTGTTTTTAATTATATAGGTTTTCTCACTAGAGAAAATACTGTGTATTTTCTAAAATGTTAAAGTTTCCCAAGATCCTCCTACTGGGAAACAACCACAGTCAATGGACGTACTTTTCATTTGTGTACTCATTAGACCTTTATCTGTGTGTGTGCCTGTGATGTTTTCTTCCTCATTCTTGATCAAAGGTGCCTTGTGTGCTTTCCTGCCTGCTCTCAGCCGTTGGTCCTGCTGCAGGTTCTGGATGAGGCTGTGAATTCTCTAGGACAGCTCTGTCACTTCCAGTGTCACTGCAGCAATGAAGGCGTGTGGCTCCGTCACATCCTCTCCCGTGGCGGCCACTCTCCCCTCACCTGGTCCGCACAAGGAGTGTGCACAGAGGCCACGTGCCTCTGCCTCGCCTGACCTGCTTTTCACTTCCGACTTTGTAAATGATAGTTGAAAGGTGGAAGCAAAGGCACACGACCGAAGAAAATGACAAAAGATTGAGATGTGACTTTGGCTGAGAGCAGGTTGGTCCAGAGACAGATTCATTTATTTTTTGGTTCACCTCCAGCTCCTAAGCTCCCAAAGATTTAAATAGATCAAAAGGACCATCACTGATCATGCTTCAGGGTCCTGGTCATTGTAAGCAAGTCAACACACTATGCAGGCACAGTTCTCGTTAACCATGCCCGCTCCTACCACACCCTGAAGTCTGAGTACCCACAGGAAATCTGCACACAGGCCTGAAAAGCTCAATGTTTCACCCCTGGTTTAGTTGGGACATGAAAGATTAGACTTATTCTCATTCCAGCGTGTCTCAAAAATATAGCCCCAAGCCTTCTTGACACCTAGGTCTACATAAGCCTTTTTTAATGCACAGGATAAATTCCAAACCTTATAATACAGGTCCGGCACAAATATCGCCTCTTTTTTAAATAACAAAATCGTTTATTACAAAAATCATAAGCATGTAAATCTGTAACACAACAATATCACACTCAGGCACACCATGTGACATTTTAGGTGAAATATTCGAATTAAAACTCTACATTATTACACCCATACTATTACCCTACCAACCACACTCAAGCAGGCATTACTTCTGCCAGACCTGGTATTGACTCTTTGCTCAGAGATGCTAAGACAACGTTTCCCCTCAATGCTCCATTAAAACAGATTAAAGTATTCTCCATAAGGGTTCAAACTAAGAGAAGGCAGAAAACACAAACATTTGAAATAGAGAATTACCAACGATGAGTCAACAGAAACTTCTTTTTCAGAGATCCTGCATAGCGTGGGTGCAAGATGGGTGGAGTGAAAGAAAGCACGCAGCACAACGGGAGAGCAAAGAAGGCAGGAAAACTGTAGCGGAGCAGAGCAAGCGGTATTTAGAGGTTTAAATACATCGAACACATACAGGAGGGTCTTCGGAAAAACAAGCTAAGATGCTGTGATATGGAGGGGCATCTATTACAGCCAAGGGTACCACGTGTCAGTGATTGAAAGAAGGGGAGAAGGAGGCTGCAGAGGAGAGAAGGAAGTCAACAGGAACTTCCCTAGCGTTCTGGATACTTCTGCACGTGTAGAAATGGGCTCAGATGCTGCCTCTCCCATGCTCAGCATGGCTTTGGAAGATGAAGGAGAGAAGCATCGGCCCTGCCTTCAGTTCAACTGGAAGTCCTATTTTCGGAGTGGCCTGCAGCAGCGGTCCCCAGCCTTTCGTGGAGGACAATTTTTCCAGGGACTGGGAGGGGAGGGGTTGGGGGAATGGTTTCAGGACGATGCAAGCCCATCGTATTCCAGCTCACCTCCTGCTGTGCCGCCCAGTTCTTAACAGGCCCAGCCCGGTATATGTCCACGGCCCAGAGGTTGGGGACCCCCGGCCTAGAGAGTGTAATCCATGGAGCCGACGCTGTCTTGTCCCCTCTGATATCTTTCCACATATTCAGCATCTATTTTTTTGTAATTCTCCCTTTTTCAGTAAAAATAATAATTTCCTAAGCTAGAGAGGCTGCCTGTAATGACAGTGTCTCATAAAACAAGCAAACCAACAGAACTACGCCCCACGGAGACTTGTGAGCTCCATCAGTTCACCCACCCGTGCACTTGTCTTTATTTCTTTATCACTCCTCAGAGATTCGTTCTTCATTCCATAAAGGCACTGTAGATCAATACAATAAAGGCCAGACCTTATCTTCAAGAAGCTTACACGTTAGGATATAATCACCATTTCCATGCTGGTAAAAACACACAAGAAGTTCCTAGTTTTTGTCTTAATCCTGGGTTTCTTTTTCCTAGGTTCGGAGCCCAGTATTCAAGTCACACACACACACACACACACACACACACACCCTTTTCAGAGTGATAGCCTAATTATTTTTATCAACTGAAAGAAAAAAAAAAAAACCCTACATTTGTATTATATCTTTCAGTATTCCATAAGTTATCTTTTTCCAGAAGGAACAGACCAGGATGAGTTCTCTGCCAGCCAGGCAGTGAATGGCAGCCGGGTTACTTCCCTTTCTCTGCCCTTTGCAAGCTTGTCTGATGTGATGCTCACATCCGCCCTCCCCTGCCCCACCCAGGGAGACAGAGGAGTAGGGTTGGATCACTCTCATTAGCATATGAGAAAAAGAAAAGTGTACCACTAACCAAGGTGACAGAGCTGGCAGATCTGTGACCTCTGGCTGACTCCTAATTCTTCCCACACAACACGTCACCACCTATTACTAGGGCAATTTAGGGGGAGAAAAATAAAAGTCCAAAGAAAATCCCACTTGCAGTTTAAAGATAACCGACGGCTCTCAGACTCACACACGACTTGACCCCAATGGCACACTAAGTCCTCGACGGCGGTCGCAGCGGGAACTCGGGTTTGCTGGCCACCGGGAAATCCTGTGTCAGATGCAAAGAGAGCGTTTGCTCAGGGACCCCCACGCCATTTCCTCCTGATGCCGTCTGCATCGGAGCCAAAGCCCTCTGCGCGGGCCACAGGCAAGATGCTGTGGGGCCCTCCACCTTGGCCCAGCCACCCCCACTCTCTCCGCTCCGGCCCCACGGGCCCCCTTGCCATCCCTCAGAACAAGCCTGCTCCCACTTCGGGCCTGTTCTCCGCCTGGAACGCTCTCTTCCCCGATGCCCCCAGTGGCTGCTTCCACACCACCTTGAAGTCATTGCTTAAATGCCACCTTCTCCGCAGGTGCGCCCTGTCCTTTATGTGTCAGACGTCAACGACCCCTCCCCCCACACCATTGCTCTCCTCTATTTTTTCTGGGGTCTGCCATGGTACTTATCATCTTCTAACATACAGGCTTCCCTTATTTCATGTTTCTTACTTATCACCTGTCCTCCCCTTCCTTGCCTATCTTATTCAAAGATACATCTCGAGAGTCTGACTTCTGGTCAAGATGGTGACATAGGCAGACATGACTCACCTCTTCACACAACCACGTCAAAATTGCAACTAAAATATAGAACAGCCATCACTCAGGAAGGCCAGAAGTCAAGTTGCATGGAAGTCTGACAACTATGGAATTGAAGAAACCACGCCCATCCAGACTGGTCAGAGCAGTGCAGGTGAGGAATGGGCTGGCCCCACACCCAGGCGGCTAAAAGTTCGGCAGGGATATATCGGGAGCGAGGAGTCCCAGCCCCATACCAGGCCCCTCAGCCCAGGGTTCCAGGGCCAGGAAGCTAAGTCCCCACAACTTCTGGCTGCAAAAACCAGCAGGGATTGAGTTGGTGGA